>CAVNYN010247967.1:0-29357 GCA_963692815.1 Nyctanthes arbor-tristis
CTTATAATGAGAAATTATAAATTATAATGAGATGAGATGAAATGAAATGAGTAGTGTAAATTTAATGAAAGTTTGAAATTTGTGATTATAAATGAGAGGTTGTCAAATAAGTAGTAAATAAAATTATAATTTGTTTTGAAAAAGAGAATCAAACAACCAATTAATTTGAAGAGTTCATTTTAAAAAAAAAATCAAAATAACCTTATTTAAATGTTTAGTAATAAATAATAACTTCTTTTCCCAACAAAATAATAATAATAATAAAGTAATAACTATTAGTTTTGTTAAATAAGGATATATTGGAATAACCATATGTAAAATTTACATTTTTAAGAATTTTTCTTAATCCTTGTTAAAAAATAAAGTGGACTATATATTTAGGACTAGGGATGACAATTTAAACCAATCTGATCGAAAATCCATAGGGCTCTGATGCAAATTTTTTGCAGGGTTGACCCGTACTGCCCGCCCTATTTAAATTTTAAAAAAATAAAAATAAATAAAAAATGAAAAAAATATTAAAAAAATTTAAATGGGTCATTAAACAAGTCAAAACTCTGACCCAGCCCACGGCCCACCCCGAATTTTGACTGGTCACGGGGCAGGACGGGGCAAGAAAAAAGTTTCACAGGTCCGCCCTGAATTTGACCTATTGTCATCCCTACTTACTAGGACAGAGGGAATAGTTCTTCTGCGGCCATGTCAATTGTGATTTTGTGACGAAAGATATATATAGCATGACAAATGTGTATTAGCAAATATACGTTAGTGGAAGAATGACGTCTGGTGGCATATAAACACCAAAAATCAAAACTTTTAGGTTTTACATTGATTGAGAATGAGGACCGTAGTGTAATGATTTAGATACTTTTGGGAACCAAAAGAAATAGAACGTTTTTTCCTCCTCAAAGAAACAAAAAATCAAATAAAAAATAAGCAAGAGCGTTAACGGTCGAAAAATGTGAAATAAGTTTGAATGTTTCTCGATCTCGCTTTCTGCAGCGCTCCTCCCATCTTTCTTTTTCATTCATCGGATCTTTCCTCACTTTGTCGTGTAGAAAAGCAATTCTTCGCCCACTATTTCTTCCTCTCCACAGTTTCTTGTGGCAGAAATTCTGCATTGGCGCTTCATAATCACAAAGATTGTGGTGTTTCGAGTACAGATTTACAGACCCTTTCAATAAATCTTTACTCAGGTACAGTTTCTTCTTCTCTTTTCTCAACTCGGGTCGCCTGTTTTCGGATCTTGGACAACCCCTTTTTCTCCTGTGTGTGTTTCTTGAAATTGCTGGACACTGATCTGTTCATTTTCATTTTCTTGGAACTCATGGTGCTTTCGGGTTCTGTATTCAGTCGAATGCCAGCGTCTGGTGTCCAATCTTTGACTGAAACGAACTTCTGATTTAGTTAGCGATTTGATTTAGCGAAGATGTTTGGCTTTCGGAAATCGCCAATTGATTAACTGCCTAAGCAAAACTCCCTAGGCTCTTCTAATCCTTTCGATTCTGATACTGAATTAGATAACAAACCAACTGGGATGATAGAGTCAGGTGTCTCATATAACCCTTTTGATTCTGATACAGAATTTGATGATAAACCAACCATTACATCTTCAAGAACTTGTTCCGAACCAGTTCTCAATACAGCTGATCATAAAACAAATTCTTTCACCGATGATGATGATTTAGGGAAAGGTGCATCTTCGTTGTCCTCCTCGTGCTCTCAAATTAAAGAGAACAAAAGTTTTAAGGACAAGAGAGTTCTTGAGAGCATGTCAATTCAGGAAATGGAGAGTCATGCTGTCAACAAGGCCGAAGAGACGACAAACGCTGTAATTAATTGCCTGAAGATTGCAGAGGACATTAGGCAGGATGGTGCTCGAACAGTTGAGAACTTGCATCTGCAGGGAGAGCAAATCCATGGGACACACTTGATGGCCGTTGATATCGACCGAGATCTGAGCAGGGTATGCCACATTCTTACATCAAAAACTTGTACATAATTGGCACATCAAGAAATTTGGACCTGTTGAAACATTTGTCTTAATCTTGTGGCCTCTGGGTGTACTGATGAGGATCAAATGATCTTTTTCTTTCAGGGGGAGAGATTGTTGAGTAATTTGGGCGGCTTGTTTTCTATGCCATGGAAGCCGAGAAAGGCTCGCGACATCACGGGGCCTTTGACTTCAAAAGGTTTTACAGTTTTTATGCTGCACTTACACTCACTCTTTTCATGGAAAATAACGCAAAACTTGAGTGATTGTGAATTGTGATCAGCTTTGTGTTTGATTATGCAGCATTTACTGATGAAAATTATGGAGGGAACAGAAGCATTTCGGCTCAAAGGGAAAGACTAGGACTGGTTCCAGCACTCAAAGGATGGTCTGCTTCTCGTACTCCTTGTCCAGAACCGAAAAGTGCCTTGGACAAAATTGAGGTAAATGTTTGTTATATAGAAAGAAGTCTTATGGAATAGGCACACATTTGGGTTAAACATTATAATCTCACTATTCTATAAATATTCTCACTACCAGGTTGAGAAGGAAAAGCAAGAGGATGCACTTTCAGATTTAAGCAATATATTGGGTGAATTGAAGGGAATGGCTACTGACATGGGATCTGAGCTTGATAGGCAAAACAAGAACCTCGATTACCTTCAAGACTATGTGGATGAACTAAACTCGGGGGTGAGAGGTGCCATCCAACGTGCACGTCGTTTGATCGGGAAGTGAAAAGAGGCCTTGTTCTCAATCCTGGAGAGCTGCAACATGTTTCATTTTGTTTTTTCAAATTATAGCTGATCTTTTTGGTACTTTTCTTTTTTTCAAGGTGAAGTTTTGTATCTAGTTCAAATAAAAGAAATTTGTTTAATGTGACAGTAGTTTTTTACTCTCTCTCCCCCGTGTCTCTGAGTTTTATTACTAGATGTATTCAAAGATCTGAAGCATCTAACGCAACTACAGAAAATACTAGGAAAAATGAATTAGGACAACCATGTTTTGATAAGTTCCAGAGTTTAGCATGCTCAAAGAAAAAGAAATGTTACTCCTTGACACTGGTTTGGAATTCATAGTGATTTATTTTTTGAAGGAATCCATCTTCTTTCCCAGCATAGCATCTCTCTGTCATGTGATTTCAACCCGGAAAAGGCACATAAAATCAACTAGTACCACGATATCCAAGGAATCTTAATTTACCATGAAACAGTAAATTTTGCCCTGCCCACCTTGAGCTTTCATCACCTCCGCTCTTGCTGCGAGTTAATGCTTTGCTTGGAGCCTTGATCTCTAAAGTATCATGCACCTTTCCGTCATGGTTCCCAACATAAGAAAGCTTAAGTTTATGTTTTGTAGCATGAAGTCTAGTATACCCGAATTCACCTCCACGATATAATGATTGTGAAGGCTGTGGAAAAATGGGATCAGTGGGGTGATCAGGTCGGGTTACCCAAAGCGGCTGTGAGTCCTGCCCTGCCATCCCTATCACAATGTGTACAGGAAATGCATTTGACTCGTCTCCATTCATGTCCAATTTTCCACAAGTGAAATTTTTAAGTGGACAAAACCTCTCGTATTTGTGTACATGACCCCATAACACAAGATTCACCTTATTCTTCACCAAAAGGGGTTCTACGTGCTCCATCAATTTCTCCCTCAAAGCTTCTTCTTTAGGTCTACTTGCTGTCGTGTACATTGGCCGGTGTCCTTGGAAGACGATGAAAGGAGTCTTCTCTCTATCAACTGATTCCAAATCATGCTTCAAGAACTCGTACTGCTTACTCCCTTGAAGGAAATTAGTTTCAGTTGACATATACACAAAGTGCACTACCCCCATGTCAAATGAATAGTACAGATTTCGAGTTTCTGTGGCATTTCTTCCAGTCGGTTCTGAAGAGTTCCCAGGCATGTTAAACCGGACACTGTAAGGTACCCCACATTCACCTCCTCCGTCTTTATTATACACCAGAGTCGCCCAGTCGGGTTTCCAAGGCTGCAAGGGCCAGTTATATTCATGATTGCCAATACACACATGGTAAGGTACTCTTGAGGCGACTGGCTCGATTTGATTGAAGAAATTGTCCCATAACCAAGAATAACCTCTGGCATAGCTGATGTCTCCAATGTGAGAAATCAGTGCTGGCTTTTTTCCAAGATTCTTAATATCCCTAACTATCCATTTGATGGTATTTACACTTTCTGGTTGTGTCCTACCAAAAGTTGTGTAGGGTGTTGCAGTTCCCATATCACCCAACATGAAGGCTACTGTTTCTCTAGAATCAGCATCATGTGACACAAAGCTGAAAACATCACTCCGTCCCCCAGAATCACTTCCAACCTATAACGATAAAACGAACATAAAACCATTTTTTACACGTTCAACTGAAAAGATCGATGGCATTGGATATTACTGCATTATAATGTTCATTTATCATCAAAGTTATTATAAAATTATGTTCCAAAATATCTAACAATGTGTTTGGCAACTCATCATATTATATTCTAGATTATAATCTGCCACACGACATCATTTCATTAGTTTCACTTTGCTCTTCCGATCTAAAAAGTAAAAGTCAAGCTGCAATATTTGACTTTTTATAAAAAACAACCAATAAAATGATGCTACGTAGTATATTATAATGCAACAAAATTAATCCATGAGTTGCCAAACACTTTGTAAATCCTGAACTTACCTGATAATAATATTTCTTTCCTTTCTTTAGGTCGATCATAACTCCATCATGAATGTATCCAGGATCTCTCCATCCAGTAGATCGGAAGAGCACACGTCTGATCACATAGATCTTCCTTCTCATATCTCACCACCCGAGTATTCGCGGACCGATCCATATTCTTGCGAGATAATCCGTATTTCACATAGCTGTCTTTCCCATCAGGGGTTACAAACATGACCCTCATTTCACCATCCCTACCCGTCAATGCCAAATGCACCTGCTCCGGACCCTGACCAGGTTCAAATCCAATTTCATCAGACTCTGCCAATAGGTGCTCTGTCCCTGGCAATGGGTTATGATCATTGTCTTGATGGGTCGAATCAATTTCAGACTCATTCCACCGGAAGATCCGGAATTGGTACTCAGCCCGGAGGTTGACAATGGGGAGTGTGATTGAGCCGGAGCCGGATTCCCATCCAGGAGAGGTGGATAGGAAAATGTAGCCAATGAAATTGTCATGGGAGGAATTGGATGGTGAGTAAATCCCAAGCCAATCAAGTTTGGATGGGGAATCGATGCCGGTCCACTTGATCGTCACCGGATCACCAGATTTTGATAGAAATCTTGGGGTTACAGAGAGTGACACTAGGCTAAAGCATGATCGACTGAGAAGACACAAAATAAGAATATGGAGGCGGAATTTGCCGATAGCCATTGAAGTGTTAGGTGGCCTTTGTTAGTCGGCAAAAGATGGGCTTTCAAGGTCATTGTATATATTATTATCAAAAAGGGTAACGTGGGAAGGAAGAAGTTGACTAAATTATGAAATTATTGGTTGTCACTTCCATATCTTCTGGCTTCTGCAGTTGTTGAATCGGCCATGATTGTACTTATCCGAAGCATATTCAATAAGCGATCACGATCAAGACTACCAAGCATCTACTAGAGTATCTATGATTATACCATTAGGAATAATTAATTCTATTTTGACCCACAAAAAAAAAAAAAAAAAAAACAGAGACCACACGTGACTAAAGAGGATATGAGCGCCCATACTATTACTATTGATGTAGAAGTAATATCATGTGTTCAAAAACAAAATCCTAACACACGTGTCGATTTTGTTTAAATTTTTGTATCTTTATTGTTCAAATAGCATGACTCTAATGTTAAAGAGGTCTCATGTCCCGATCCCCTTTTTTTAAGTTGTATTTATATTTACAAGTATACTGTTTCAATGTGATAGAATTCAACGGTAAGATTGCAAAAGAATGAGATGATTTGGAAAGAATATTAGATTTCTAAAGATGATGATAGATAGACAGTCATTTGTGCTTTTTTGAGATCGTAGGTGGAAAAATCTCTCATACACTCGGTGACTATTTTTGTGGTGGGAACGGATGAAAAGGTTTTGGAGAAAATGACAATAGTGAAAACGAAATGACAAATACACGGATAACAATGTTTTCTTTTCTTTTATTTTTCTGTTTATATTTTTTTACCTGTATTAGAAAAGAAAACTTCTCACCCCAGCAAATAACTTCCTAATTTTATGATAGTATGCTTCTTGAGTCTCGACAGGCACTTCCGGTTTTATGAGTAGCTTTCCCGCATAGATCCCTCTTAACGAGTAATATTCAACAACGGCTAGAATTTACTTCTGTGAGGAAGAGCACTTCAAATGGAGATGAAACTGCAGTGGAAATGAAGGAACGGAATTAGGATCATGACTGTTGGAGGAGCCTTGCATTTTGGCCTTTTGTATTTTGTCATGCGGAATTAGGATCATGTCTTTTGTCATGACTAGATGGTTTGACGTTTTTGACTATGTGGTTGTC
This sequence comes from Nyctanthes arbor-tristis, assembly GCA_963692815.1. NCBI lineage: Eukaryota > Viridiplantae > Streptophyta > Magnoliopsida > Lamiales > Oleaceae > Nyctanthes > Nyctanthes arbor-tristis. The sequence goes on from CAVNYN010247967.1 coordinate 6,510, forward strand.
CCTGATCGGGCAGCCTTGCTGGATCTCCTATGTAAATTCTCTTCACATTTAAATGAAATGAAAAGATTTCTTTAAAAAAAAAAATAAAAGAAAAACGCAACTTCTAGAATAATAATAGACATGTTCAGATGCTCACCGTGAACATATTTCATGACCTCTACCGCTCTATACGGTGACCATTTGAAAATTTCTGAAAAGAATAATAGGTCTATGCGGATTTAAGAATGTTAAGACTTTCGTCTCCCATTCCTAAAGAAGAGAGGAATAAGGAATTTCCACTCCTCTGTTGGGATTGATTCAGAGAAGTGTTTGTATAGGCAGCAAACTCAAATTACACTCTGAAAAAATCCAAGTGTTTGCGAATAGTTTCAAGAAGTTCATATATCTTATCTAGATGGATATGAGTCTTCTCCCCAGCAATAAACTCATGAACAACACCGTTAATCTCGATCGAACTGCATCCTGGTGTCTTCTCGACCCCTCGGCTCTTCATTGTCTTCCGAACCCTTCTTGCTTCGCTGTGCTTTCCTACATCTGAGTATACGTTCGAGAGCAGAATATAGGCGCTGCTATGGCGTTCTAACCGAACAAGTCTCTCAGCGGCAACCTTCGCTTGATTGATCTGCCCATTTCTACAATAAGCACTAAGTAATGCTCTCCATGCTATTGCTTCTTCAGATGGAGTGCTTGAAATCGGCATGCTCCGGACCATACTATTTGCTTCTTCGATCAGCCCAGCACGACTAAGAAAGTCGATTATGCATCCATAATGCTCAGTTTTGGGTTTAATGTTGTATACATTAAGCATAATGTGTAACAAATTCAGACCTTCATCCGCCTTGTTTGAGTAGCTACAAGCAGTGAACAAAGAGATGAACGTAACGTCATCTGGCCTAATCCCAACCTCTTGCATCTGATCAAACAGCCTAAGTGCACTATCTCCATCTCCATTCATTGTATAACTCGAAATCACCGTGTTCCAGGTAACGACGTCTCTGTGCGGCATTTCGTCAAACACTTTGCTGGCTAAATCCAAACGCCCACATTTTGCATACATGTCTATAAGAGCAGTCCCCAGTTTAGCACTCAGTGGCAATCTCAACTTCTTTGAATAACTATGAATCCATAAACCAATTTCAAGGGATCCCAAATGAGCACAAGCACATATTATGCCAACAAATATTGCCTCATCAGGAGCAATGCCACTCAATTGCATTAGCCTGAACAATTGCAATCCTTCCTTGAAACAATTATTCTGCACATACCCTGAAATCATTGCACCCCAAATCCCCCTATCCTTACATGGAGCTTCATCAAAAATCAATCTTGCGGTATAAACATCCCCGATTCTTGCATACCCAGCAATTAGAACTGTCCATGAAACAACAGAACGGCAAGAAAACTCATCAAACACACATTTTGCAGCTTTCATATCATCAAAACCAGAGTACATGAGAATCAAAGTATTGCCCACATAATCATCAAACAAGAAACCCAATTTCAAGCAATACCCATGAATTAACTCCCCAAGATCCAATCTTTTCATCTTTGCACAAGCTTTCAACACATAAGGGAGTGTATAATTATCAGGGCACATCCCATTTCTCAACATGTCCTTGAATATCTGAATGGGTTTAAAGTTTTCATCTTTGAGCAAGAATCCTTTGATAACAGTGTTGCAAATGCAGATTGTGGGGTTTTCAATGTGTTCAAAGATTTTGTACCCGTACGAGTGGTTACCGTGAAGTGGGTCTGCACAAAAAGCCAAGATTCTGCTGAGGGCAAAGCTATTGGTTCCAAGACCACATGTAATCATTTGTGTATGAACTTGTTTAAGTTGCTTCATATTTCGACATTTTTCTAACAGTCGAAGGCATCTACTCGACATTTGTTTCAAACACACTACTGAAGTTTAAGGTATATATATTCATCTAGTCCAAGTTTGACCTTCTTCGAGCCTGATTTATTGTAATATATATTTCTTCCTTCAATAGGCAACACTATTCAGAGGAAGACGATTAGATCTCATGAATGGCTAGATCTGGTAATGTGTCATGAACTCATGATATTTTTCAGTACTATTAGTCACAGAGGAAAGACACTAAACAAAATGGATGAACTCAAGTTGAGTTTTGTTCATTTAGACATGTTTGATATGTTATACTCAATATTACATGGTATTTGGTCGTACGGCCAACTCCTAAAATTTTTATTGTTCTACCTTAACTAACCGAAATAAGCCAGTAATGTATTAAAACTTTTGCCAGAGGAAAGATAGGACTTTTAATGCGTGTAAGATATATATCCAAAAAATTTCATATTTGAACAACAAAAGTTATGCGGGAAAAGTTGTGACAAAAGTTTCTCCGGAGATTGAGAAAGTAGCCTAAAAGAATATACAAAGTATCTGAAGAAGAAATTTTCTGTCAGGAAGAAGAAAAGTATGTGTTTATTGAAAGCTTAAGAGATGCAAAATCAGGCCTTGCATGCAAAGCAACAGTATGCGGAACTTGCTTGTCACCAAGCCCTTAATTCACAGCTTAAATAAGCCTTCCTTTCTTCCAATATATGCTTCTTCAGATAAGCAGCAAATCCATGACACTGCCAATCATTTCTTCTGGTACAGTTACAGAATAGGTGCCCTCTTGAGGAATGGAGAGTTTGATTAAGCAAACGAGGTAACTTGATTTACGTGGTATGGAATTTGTTCAATCAGATTCAAAAAGAGAGATTATTATCTCACTGTCTCTCTCAAATTTGCTTATTTTCTTAGTGCTAACCACTTGTGTAGGGTGAAATATTCTGGGGCAGGGAAGGCAAATCAAGAAGAGTATAGGAGCGAAAGAGATGTAAATAGACCACCTGAGAGAACTCAATCTTTTAAAGGAGGTAGACCTTAGTTCAAATCTTTTCAAATTTGGGCAGTTAAAAGTATGGTTTTTGATCATCATATGCATAGAGGGGCTTGAAAGAACAATTTCTTGTCAACTGCCACATGCGTAGACTAGTATGCAGTGGATGCTAATAATCTACATAAGGAAATGAGTGTAAAACATGTTTTGCAGAGAAAAAGAGAAGCCAGAGCTGGTTAAGAAGACAGTTCTCCAGACAAATGACTCAGGATTATGATTCCAGTGATGATCTTGCATATCCCACTGCGGTTGCAGCCGCTGCATTTGCGGTTCATTCACTCGAAGAAACAAGATTTAGGGAACGGAGTCGGCAACCAGCAGCTTATGGCCCTGATGGATCCTCCACAGAATTGAAGAACAAGGAAGAAGTCAAAGGAATTTTACGCAAACGTTCTGCCTCATTCTCAGGTAGGGATGCAGTTAAAGGAACTCTACGGAAACGTTCTGTTTCATTCTCAGGTAGGAAAAGTGAGAACTAAACATCAAAGCAATTGGGTTCTCTTTTGTTTTGGCATAAATCCGTTATCTTGTCCATAGCAGATGAAACTTCAAAGACAAGTTCAAAAGATTATGACGATAGATTTGAGAAGCCTGAAGATGAAGTATTCCCTGCAAAATCCATGAAGAAAAAGCCAAGATTTGCTGATAGTCAACCTGAAAAACCAGTTCCTCAAAAGGCTGATGAACCCGCCCCTTCCTCAAAACCAACTCGAACAAGAAGTAAAAAGCCTGAGAGTGAGGTTTCAACTCAAACGAGTAGCAGAAGGCCAGAAATCATGGTGCCAAAGTCCGACCGTGCGCCCCCCAAAGAATCCACAACTCCATCAGTTGAAAGGAAAGGGCATTATTCTCCAAGACGAGGAGACACTCTTGCAGACACTTGGGAAAAAACCAAAATGGCTAAGATTGAAGAAAGGTATTCACTCAAATTGAACTATATACTTACAGTTCAAACTGCTGATGAATCCATTGAAAATTTTAGCCAGTTTATATTTCATTATTTAAGTTCTAAATAGATTTTCACCTCACCACTTCAACTGTATACTAAAGAAGGAAGTTTTAGGTACGAGGAGCTGAGAGACAGATTTCAAACCTGGGAAGCTAAAAAGAAAGAAAAAACAAGGCACCGACTACAGAAGACAGAGGTTCATTTTCTTTGCACTAACCTTGAACATTTTATGTTTCTTATGTAGGTGTAAAATACTAGACATTGTGGAGAAAGAAAATAGGCGTCTAGTGTTATATACCAAACATGTACTTATCGCTGACAGTGAAGGACCAAAATTTCAGAATGAATTATCGGACACGAAAAGAACAAAAGCCATAGCGAAGTATCGCAAGGAGATGGCAAGAATTGAAGAGATAGCTGCCGGAGCAAGGGAACAGGCAAAGGAAAATCGAAGAAACAAAGAGTTTAAAGTGAAAGCTAAAGCAAACAAAATCAGAGCAACTGGAAAGCTTCCACCAAAATGTCTCTGCTTTTAAGTCTCTCCAAATATTCACAAGTCTATGTTGATAAAATTTGTAAATATATATATATATATGTATAGTTTTTTCGACATTTCCTAAACTAGTTTGTGTCAAAGGATGTAGAAGAACATGTTGAAAACAACATTTAAATTACACGAGTCTGCGCCCTTTAATTTTAGCATCTCAAAACCTCAAAAAAAAAAAAAAAAAAAAAAAAAAAAAAAAAAAAAAAAAAAAAAAAAAAAAAAAAAAAACAAACAAACAAACAAAACATGATTCAACATGGTATGAGAAAAGGTTATAAATTATTGGTATTATTATGTCACAAGAAGATCCAACAAGATATGACATTGCACAGATACATTATACATTAGAAACAAAAGCTCAAGGCCTAATGATAGGATAATTTCAGTGTTTCTTCATGAAATCTCCAGCCATCTTGATATATTCTCCATATCCGCCACTCTCTGATTTGCCATGACCTCCATCTGAATGTGACATGGATGTGCATCACCGGTCGAGTGCTTCTTCAACATTCCTTCAGCCATCTTGAGATATTCCCCATACCCACCTTCAGAATGGCCATGGTCACCACCTGGATGTTCTGATGTATATGTGGTTTCGGTGGTGGTGGTGGTGGTGGTTGAGTGGTGTGGATGAGTAGTGGTGGTGGTAGAGGAATGAGAAGTTTGGTACTTATGGAGATAATTCTCAGCCTTATCAACATATTTCCCCATGCCTTTGGTATCATCTAGTTTTCCGTATTCGGAGACGGCATTGAGGAGGTCGGCTGCCGCACCGGCCATCTTGTGCTTGTCAACTTTGTCGGGTTCATGGTGGAGATGGGATTTGGCGGCGTCAGCCACCACCTTGGCACTGTTCAAAAGCTCAGATTTTGATGGTTTTGGATGGTGGGATGGATGATCAGAAGAAGTGGGCTTGGCTTTCTCATTGTTGGAGAAGTAATCCATTGAAATCAAGAAAAGGAACAAAAAATGGATTGGATCTTTGTTAGAAAAATGAAATGAAGATCGATGGATGTGCTGAATTTGTGGGAGAATTGGCAGAAATGGCTGTGAATTAATAATAAGTGGATAAGAAAAGGATAGGTTACTTCACAGTGTTGGGAACGCGTTGTGGTAAGAAGCGGTCGCGGAAGTTGTTTGGTTAATGAACACAACATATTATGCTCATGATTTCTATTCAATTAATATACAAATTATGATTATTGACTGCGCCTTATCACAGCTAATTACACCTATAGTTAAGGTTTCAAAAACTTTTATGCACTTTACACTTTTAAGAACTGAAAAGTATATTCTATTTTGTTACATATATTTTATTTAAATTGTAACAAAACAAAGATAATACCAAAGGTATCTAATATCTTCTAAACTAATTGATATCTAAAGATTTTTAAATATATGTATCCAATTTATACAACTAACTGTAATACAACATTATTATTGACACAATGTGTATGTTAGTAAAAAATTTAGCAAATATTTATCTTGATCATTAAATTAAAGTAAACTAGCATATAAATTGTTATTATTATTATTATTATTATTATTATTATTATTATTGGTTGCTGCAATGAATCCTGACATTAAGGTACTCAGTAGGGGGAAAATTTTTTTTGAAGAGATCAGACCACAATACCATATAGACAATACAATCATTTGTAGAAAAAGAGAAACAATGTTGGGGGAGAATATGAAGAATGACATGTAAGTGAAAACATAAATCAGGCTAATCGATCAAACTCCGTGTAAAATCAGGCGCCTTCAGGTAATTTCTTCCCAGCTGCTACAAATCAGGCTCCTTCCCAAACTCGTTGTGGAAGGCACTGAGAAAAGTAATAACCACCATAAATTGCCGCCACTACAGTCCAATGGACTATTCAGCCCCAATGGGCCTCCCCGGGACGTAGATGGGCCTCGCCTGGAGTTCTTATTGAGTTGGATAGAACCGGTCCTTTTGCGACGAAATCCTCTTGATTGAAAGCTAGCCTATTTGGTAGCAATAACCGAGTCCCATTCTGGCACCATATGTGCCATGCACTATAGCATCACATGGCTATAAGGTGTGCATCGAAGCACTTTATATGGTTCACATATGGTGCCAGATCAATCCTTAGCAATAACCTTTTATTATTGGTAATAATGTACTATGTATATATATTTATGTCAATATGTATATTTATGCCCATTCTAAAGTTGTGCTCTAAAAAAATCCTCACATGCACGCGACTTAACTTGAAGTTTTATCCATGTCTTTTCACATATCGACTGCACTTTATCACACATTACTACACTTAGACGTGTCTGTTCTCAAATAATCACTAACACTTTTTTATGTTTTACACTCTTTGAAATAGAGTATATTCTATTTTAATACATTAATATATTTTATTTAAGTTAAAATAAAATAAAGATAATATATTAGAAGTATCTCCTCAACTGATTGAAAATCACAGTAAAGAATTGGTGAAAAAAATTAAAAAAAAATCGCCTAAGGATTTAACTCTTTTAAAATTTGTGGCGAATTAGTAGAACTAATTTTACTTGTAGCATTTCTCACTTAGGCATTCTGTTAACAAAATTTAGCAAATATAGTAATTGTTAAATTAGAATAAATTAACACTTGTATGTATTATTGTCACAAGATACGGACCCACCTACACAATGATGTCAATAGAATGAGCACATAATGGCACTAGTCTAAGTACTATAAAAGGGGTACCAAAAATTATTGTTTTTCATAACAATAATAATAATAATAATAATACTATGAATAAGTTAACAAGGACTCACCCCAAAGGAGTGAACATGGGAACACAGGCGGATTGGTTTGCACAGTGTGATCCAATGCGCTCGTGTTCCCAGGTCACCCCTTCGGGACATGCCCTTCTTCTTCCTAGCTAGTCGAGAGGCGAGACCCGGGTCGAGCTCAACACATTTTCTTATCACGGTAGGGAAGACGTTTTTCTTCACCAAGAGTAAGATATTTTTTTACTCTTTCTTTTTTTTTTTTGTAAATACTCTCGATCAAGCTCCAAGTAATTCATCAGGTGAATTTATTACTAAATATTGGTGTAAAGTTGATTTCAACATAAAAGTTGTAGATCAAATTATCTTACTTTTCACGTCATCCTTGTTGCCTAGTATGTTAGTGTATTTGTTGTTCTACATCTTATGTTAGAAATATTTTTTTTTCGGGCAATAAATACTGATAATAAGAGTACTCGGCAAAAAAAGAATTTCAAGAGATCAAACCATTGTCCTTTATAGAGAATGAAAAGATAATACATGAGTGGAAAATTTTTTAACAAACTTTTGAGAATGACATAAAAGTGAATGAAACGTAAAAACGTTGCACTACTCTACACCACAAAGATAAGGAGCGTGTGGGGGGAAACGGGTGATATAAATAATTATTCTAATTTTATTTGACCTTTGAATCTAATCAATTTCCATTCACACACAAACCCACGCACACCAACCCAATAAATAAAAAAATAAAAAATAAAAAACCAAAAAATCACAATGAAAATATAACGATATATAAATATAAAATTCACAACCTCAACCACGACTCTTTTGAGGTCGTAAAATACTCTTCCGTATCAAAACTAAGAAAATAGAAAAATAACAAGAAAAAAAAAATTTATGTCCCGGAACTCTATCTCTGCCTGTTGCTCGACCTCGAGAGAGTAATAAATTTATGAAATCAGCAATAGTCCAAAACTATGCTACAAATATTATTGACATTTCTCTTTTACTACTATTTAAGAAAATTGCCCTAGTGTCAAACCGACTAGGTCACCCTGAGAAAAATGCACCGTTAGCATTTTTTATACTACTAGTCGTAATAAAACGTGATGCATGTTATTTTAACAGTTTTAGTTTGAATTTTCTAAAAAAGTATTATTCTCTAGTAAACGTGTTTGATGCACATTATCTTTTAGTTTAGAATCTTGTTCATTGTTAGTTGCATCTACACCATCAACTAATTGTGTACATGTAATAAAGTCAATTGGAAGCAAAGGCACCATTGATAGATTTGTAGAATTACCCACCACACCAACTTGCTTATTTATTTAAAATTTTTATATCATTACATGCCAATGTGATCCTAATCAGACCTTAATCCAATTCAAACAATTAGGGTTGTCTATAAGAGATCCTTTTTTTGTCATTCCGTTTGATCTTTCAGAAAAAATTGAAAACTCAAAAAGAGAAAATAATATCATGACGGACAAAACTTAATCGACTATGTGAGTTTTGTTAAGATTCCATTTTGATCTCTAAAAGAAGGATGATGCAAGAAATTTGGTTTGAAGTAATAAGAACCAACCACAAGATGCCCCCTTTTGCCAAAGCTGTTCCCAATTCAAAGCACTTGCGATATAAGAGGCCATTGAACAATACACTATTAAGCATTTGTGGCTTTATTGTCTTCTCTTTCGGTGCCTTTCTAAGCCCAATACCTTGATAGGTCATTGCCCTTAACAGTAATAAAACTGATCACAAAAACAAGTACCCTTTAGTTTTATAAAGTATTGTATACTAAACATGCTCTTGAATTAGAGGCTATTAGGCCATTCGATCAGTAAAAGTATCATGCTTTCCCTCTTATATCACAAGAACTCGTCCACCGATGGTGACTAATTTAAATACTATAATATACCCACGCATAATGAATGATCTCAAGACATTATTTACTTCTTTTCCCTTCAACATGTTTTCTTATTTAAGCAGAACAGAATTTTCCACATCCTTTCATTGTGGGTGGTGCAGGCTGAGTTGACTAAGTGAAGTCAAAAGCTAGGGGACAGATTATGATGCAAAAGGATAGCAGACATGGGGTGCCTAATTAGTATAATATGTGCTTCAACTTCACTTTTTATTTTTATTTTTTATTTTATTTTATTTTTTTTGAGTCAAGTAAAATGAGATGTCCACAAAGAAGCAGTAGACATATGAAGTATGGTGAATTTGGACAGTGATTTAATCATAATTCTTGAAACTAATCATTTTTGTCCCATTTGGAATGGTACTCACAGCATCTACTTCTGTTACTTCTATTTGAATGCAAGTAACCAGAGGTATTCCCCCGAAAACGGGATTCTACTCAAAAGTATATACAAAAAGAAAAACACACTCTTCATATTGCGTACCAAAGATGTACTGAAGGAACTCAGCTTACTGATAAATAACAGTTCAGTTTTACTTGATACATCATAAATATGACTACAAAAACTAATCCTTATAAGTTAGGTGGGCTTCATACATCATTTTCCATCAGTGTTATGCTTCTTGCTACATCTTATACTATGATTTCAACAAACTAAATCCTTAAATAAATGTTAGTTTTGCTTGCTTTACGGCAAATGAATATTTTACTCAACTGCTTGTTCTATTGCCAAAAGGATGAAAGTAATGATATTGACAATTATGATAGTTTGATATAAAAGTGACAACCATCCAATAGCAAGGAATTTCGGTTCAAGCATGAAACTCTTTCCAGAAAAAAAGAAATGGAAGTGCAATGAAAGGTAGGATCATATGGACCACACTGCAAGATAATGTTCTAAAGCAACAAGAAGTAAAAAAGGCAGATCTGAGTAAAACATTTCTGAATCTCTCCCTATAGTTGTATACATGATGATATTAGTGAAATGTAACACCATACTACCTGATAAAGTAATACTCATCATAATGTTAAAGCCTCAGGATTGGGGGACTGAAGGAATACAATTAATGCTTTCTGGTTCTATGGGACAAACTGGTACAATCGAGCGAAATGTAGCACCATACTACACTAAATGGGGAAGAAAAATCCTTCAGTTAGCAATGCTGTAATTCTTGAGTTTTTGAACATATTAAGATAGACTTCCATATCAGTGCATTAATGCAAGTAAGTGAACTTGTCAACAACTGATACCAGTAATTCAAATTGCATAGTTAAAAGGATTTGATGTAAGCAACTGTAAGAGTACATTAATCTTTGCTACTAGTCTTTCAAGGAAAACTAGCCAACGTTAATGCTTCAAAACTAAAAGGTGGATGAATTTAAAGGCAAAATTTGAGGCATATTCTTAGAACATGCAAAAATTAGATGAAATAAACGACGTTGGTAGGCTTCTTAGTTCTTACAGTAGATATTAAGCAAACTAGCTGCAATTCCAGGGCACCATTCTTGGTATCAGCTAACAGTGCAAAATGAGGATAAGATGTCTATCAGATTATCTGTATGTGAACCTACCATGAAAGAATCAGCTGCTCGCCATCCTCTACTCCTTCCTCCTCTGGAGCCGGAAGATTTAGATCAAGTAAACTGGGAACTTCGGGCTTGATTTCTCGAGATTGATTGTTGTTGACGACGTGACCACCAATAAAATGAGATCTCTTGTGCCCTCCTAAAGCCTGGCCATTCTTGTAAACCTTGTCGCAGAATGGACATACATGCAATTTGTTTTTCTTAGGCATGATTTTTTTCTGTGTGGATGCATTTTTGGCTACTTTTCTCTTATTGCTACCTGATTCTCTGAGCTTACTGAGAGTTCTGGAATCAAAAGCGTCTTCATCTAGGCTGTGTTCACCAGATTCATATTGTGATTCAGTTTGAACAGTGCTTCCTCTGTGGCAAGGTCTATGGCCTCCAAGAGCCTGATACGAGTTGAAGGCCTTTTTACAGTTCAAGCATTCATATTTACTTTTCTTCTGAGCCTTATTGTGAACTTCCGAAGAACCATTTTTCATCCACCTACTCTCAGAAGCATACTTACTCTTTCGTGATTCAGTTACGGCAGAATTCGAAGTCATGCCATATTCATTTTCTTTAGTTAATTCCTTCCTTAGCTCTGTTTTATAATGCTCGACTCCGTACAAGTTCTTCCTGAATTGAGCAGCAGATTCTTCGAGTCTAGCGCCAACACTAGTATAAAGCTTCTTGGAATCATGAAAGGAACTGTTCCGATAGAACCCATCAACTGATACATCAGAGTCAACCTTTGAGCATTCTTCTAAGAAATAACCAGAATCAGAGTTCTCCATTTGAGCAATCTCAGCATCCAAGGCAGCAGCTTTTGATTTCTTATCTAAAATTTTCTCGACTTTGGGAGTTTCCATTGGTTTTTCAGCATAGTCAGGGCATTCCTTTGGACAATTTTTCATGTCAATTGAAGAAGATTTAGTCTCCAGAACAACTGAATTATTATCAGAAGATTCAACAACTGAATTCACACCACCCTTGTTCCGAGAATCCCTAGACAAAATCATTAAACACATAGCTATGTCCTCTCGTTCTTGCTCATCTACCTCGGAAATGGATGAAGAAACATTAGCTAAAGAAAAAGACGACGACGACCTGACAACTATATTCTTGTACTTCTTGCTCTTTGCTGATCTTGTTTTCAGCCTATGATCCTCAACCTCAGTATCCGAATGACTATCCATCACCATCTTCGGATTTTCACTTGTCCAAGAATGATCATCCTTCAAGCTCCTTTCCTTCTCCGAATGACAGGCCATATGACCACACAGTGCTTTCATTGATTGAAACCCTTTGCCACATTGTTTGCAGACCTTCTCCGGTGGCAAAGGAAAGGTCGAATCAACAGCCCTCCATGTTTTCTTGGGATTTTCTCTCAGTCCATAACTTGTCTGCCCGTTTCCAAAATCAACAACCTTGCAATCTTTGATGAAATTCTTTCCATCACCATTAAGGAACACCATCTTTTTCATGTTTGCTTCAACTTTTTCCTCAGATTCAGCAGAATTCGCAATTACATGAGACCTCATGTGACCTCCTAATGACTTCCCACATGGATACCTCTTGTTGCACAACTTGCAAACGAACCTCAATTCTTGATCCACCTCCATTGAATTACTTGATCCCCCAACAAGAACAACAAAACCCCAATACTAAAAAAATCTAAGAGAAACAACAATCGACCCGCTCAAATTGCCCAACAATGCAGCAATTCTTGATCCAGCACCATCCAAACAGTTCAATACCACAGAACGACAGAGAAAACAGACCCCAGATCAGAAAAATACCGAAACACAGTTGAGAAAGCTCAAATCTAAAATGTGGGGATTGGGCACAGATCACGAAGTTTATAGCTTCAAACTGATGAGATGTGACAGTTTATGGAAGTAAAAGATCAGACCCACAATAAAAATGGGAACGCCTATTGAATTCCTATACTCAAACAAGAACACATAAATGACATCAAACAGATAATTGATTCGAGATTTTGAAGAGTTCAACATGGAAAGATAAAACTTTTGAACTGATAAAGAAATATAAAACAGAAACAAATGACTTTTTCTTCCCCATATTTCTCCCTTTCTCTTTAGGTAAATATACACACAATTTCTCTTTCTATATATTTCTTGTTTGTGTGTCATAAGTGGAGTATTTCATGCATGGAAGCAAATTGAAAAGATGGGCAGCACGTGTACCTACAAGAGTCGAATTCGTTCCTCCTAATCGAACGGTCAAGATCTACCCAACCATCTCTACACTCTGCCATTTATATAAGGTCACACCTCCATTACTGTGCATAAATATATGCGTGCTGTTTATAAGCAGTTACTATTTGGTCAGAGATTTACAAAATCAAAAAACAGGGGAAGAAAGAAAATGGGATTTCTTTAATTAATTGGGGGCTGTTTGGAAAATTATCAGGTTTATTGTTTTCAATGTCGATTTACTGGTCAAAGCTTATGGAGGTTTCAACTTGGAAGGGTCTTTAAAGGGACGAGTGGAATTTGGGGTTGAATAAATTATAGAGTTGCAGAAATTCCACACCAGAGTTACTCAGTCAAATCTCATGATTAATATGGGTTTTTCTTGGAAAATGATTAAATGAGATGTTTAAACTTCATTGGTAGTTTGGTGTCACAAAATGAACCCAAAAAAAAAGAAGAAGAGAGTTTTGTGTGACATCTTTGACAATCGATATGCATCGAGTAAAAATCTTAAAAAGTGAGATAACTATAAATTGTATATAGCTATTCTTTATATGAGAAAAAAGTTAGGTCAATCTGATGACAAACTCCATGTTTTGCTGAGGTTTTAATACTGGAATGATATTAAACGGAGATGCAATTACAAACGGACTGTAACAGTAGTTATTTCCTAAGTAAGAGAAAATCTTCTAATAGTAGGTGATTAAAGGTTTTCCTAATTATGAAGATTTATTATTGGCACGGTGTTGCCATTAGGCTGTTACATTTTTTTTTTTTTTGGGGGTTCAGATTCATATATAGAGTAAACACTCCTAAATTAAAGTATTAAACAGACAATAATGTCTAGTTTATTTGATTTTATGCAAAAATTGAGGTGACAACAGAATTGTTTGCTTTTACATATCCAGGTCATGAGTGTGTGTGAAATGAAATGGAATTAATTAAGTAGACACTAATGTTAGCTGATATAGGATCATTATGAAACAAGAAAAAATTAAAATTTACCAATTTTGAAGAGAAGGGCCGACACTGAAATTGCGATTGCATTGTTAGAATAGCTCCAATGCAAAAAGTTTACACACGAGGAGATAGACACATCTTTTGAACTTTCCCTCACTTCTTTCAATTCATTTTTACTTTTCTCTCTCTTTATTTTCTATTTTGTATTGCACAATGTCCTTGATTACACTTTTTATATTAGAGATGCTCTTAAAGGATAAAAAGACTGACAGTACCAATTAGAATTTTGATTCCAAGTGATTATTACGAAACTAAGTCAACATTATTCAATTTTTTGCAATAAAAACCTAGTTTAAAAAGTAATAATAGAAGGTTGAATACAATTACAGCATTTACTATTTATTTATAAATTAGTAATGCAACTCTTAGTAACTCACTATATAGCCTTTAGGAAATTAGTTTTTAGTCCCAAATCCACCTGTCCCAATTGGGTGAAGGTAGACCACTCAATGAGGGACGCACCTTATTAGACAAGTATACATGTGAGAATGGATCACACGGTAAGATTGACACACTTCATTGACAGATACATTTTAGATACACCTCATTGTAGTGAAGATTTACCAATTTTACCGAACACAGTATGTAGCTCAAGAAAATTAATATTACTTAAGAGTATTTTATAATTTCTTTCCCCTTTTTTTTCCAATATCAGGGCACATGCCTTTTTGGGCAGCTTATACCACATGGTAATAAGCCCGACCAACTCAATATTTTCTCCTTTCATTGAGGTATGTCATCTGAAAAGGTCAATTCATATCATATAAGATTGTGTGTCCGTCCTATTTAACTGTTTCTGTGTCGCAAGATAATACTTCGAATAGCCAACAAAATATTCAGATATAGGAGTACAATATTATCTAAGAAAGAAAAAAGGAAATTGAACTAGAGATGGTCTCAGGGCCTCAGCCTAACTCCTTGGAAATTCAAACCCATATCGTATAAGAGCTAATGAGTATAAATCAATTTGAATTCGTCAAAACTGCTGCTCAAAAGGACATTGTTTTGACCCAAAAAGAAACTGATATCACAACCTTTTCAATTTATCAATGTTCCATACCCTTTTTTTATTTTGAAACATAAAGTTCCATACTTGAAAGTTCCAACTTTTAAGTAGAATCTTTTCTGCGTTTCAATCTAATTTCTTCTAATGTGACCTAAAAGATTATTATTGATATTAAATTTAACTCGTAGATAAATCCAAGACAAGATAAACAATATTAATAGTTCATCAAATATAAAAATAAAAATTCGTGCAACAGGCTCAAACTAGTTTTAACTTAAAAGAAGAGAGAGTTACAAGACTGATTCTTTACAAGTCTCATATTGACAGAGTTTCTACTGTGCATACAAAAAATGGAGTACACGGTATACTCCAACCAGTCATAACTTTCTGCAAAGAATTATATACAAGGGGAAGACTCTGAAAACTTCTTCTCAGATTGTCCCCCTTTTCACGTCACAAAGCCCAAAAAATGTAAAATAAATATATTAAGATAGGTTATGAATATGAACTAGCTAATGCTTTTCATTATTTGACTTACTATTCCAAGCATAGGGCCCAAATATTTCTTCAATCATATTGCTTGTCGGCAAGAGATCAACCGATTTCATCAGACCCGTTGAATATGTGTTGTCCCAAATATTTGCATCACATGATTCCATTACAAACCCATAACCAAAATCCTCATTTGAGTCAGGTGCAATTTCACTTGAGTATTTTGTATGATGATCGTTTTTGAGTCTGCTAAATTGCCCTGCACTCCCAGGACCTACTGAGCCCATGAAATCCATCATCTGGGTTTTGGAGGAGAGACATAGATGTTCTTCATCTATATCTCCTTCAGTTTTGCCTGGAATTCCGCCCACATGACAGGTTTTATAATCAAATCTATAATCGTCTTGCAACTGCTCCGTCTCTGATCTGGAAATTTCAGGTATTTCACCATCTCTGTTAATGGTATATTGCCAACCAACATCACCATTCCCAACAGAATGGTGGTAATAATCATCCTCATCCCTATCCCTCTCATCATTTTGGGAAGAATCTTCTGCATGGTCTGCGGGAATATCTTGGTCACTAAAAGACTCCACGATAGACTCTTCCTTCTCTCCTCCAAGTTGACAGAAGATTTCATCTGTACCTTGCCACTCGTCGTCATCACTATCGATCTCCAACAACTTAGATCGATTCTGGACTGTCCGCCTCCGAAGAATAAAGATATTAAAATAATAGCAGACGATTTCCTTCTTTGTTCGAGTTGGGAACACCAAAGCGAGATGCTTCCAAAATCTTTTCCCATGTGAAACAGGATTAGAATAAATAACCTCATGAAATACTTGTTCATCTTCTACAGTCCACCTGTCTGCCACCTCTTCTCCCATTTCATAAAATCCCAATTCCATGAAATTCTTGTCGCCAAAAGTCTCTCTTAAATTTTCTCGTGCTTCATTTACATGTTGCTGCACACAGCTCACAGAACCCTCGTCCAGGCAAACACATTTTCTTCTGCCACATCCAACTTCATCATCATTGCACGTTGAACAATTTAAGTCGGGCATCGGCACGATACAAGTTCCCATCAGTTTTTGTTCTCTTTCAACAAGGCAGTTGAAACCTAAACAATCTTTCCTAGTAAGAGTAGGATTCCATGGAGGAAGATCTGCTTGATGAGAAAGTCCTATAGGAACTTCCTTCGTAGGAAAATAATTAAACAAAGAAGAAGAGACATCCTCAGGTTGACATGGTCCTCGACTGGGATCCACAAAGTCAACGTCATCCGGGAAATGAGACCAATGAGAAGTATCCTCAAATCCAGCACCTTCATCACTGCTACTGCTAGTGACCCACGATAAAGGCGCACTAGTCTCCAGGTCCTTATCAACCACACTGAAAGCAGCATCTGTGCTATCATCTTCGCGTGCCTCATCAGACTGCAGTTTACAGTAATTAATTCTCTCTCCTGCAGCACAATGCAGTGCAACGACAGAATCAAAGACATTCCTTTTACATGTTATTTCTGCATGACAAACTGTGGCATATAATAATATAAATAAGCAGCTGCAACTACACAGCTTGCTTCAATTAACTTTTAAGTACTTTTTAGATAGACCAAAAGACCGTTTTCCTAATTCAAACAAAGAGAAGCTTTCAAGATAAAAAGACATGTTTCCTTTCTTCCTCTACAAACAAGAAGCAACAGATAATGAACAGAGCAGAATTTCTCAGAACAGGAATTTCAATAACAAATACCATTTTAGATAAAATAATAAAACAAATGAAATGAGGAAACATGGTAAGCAAATGAGAAATCTTACCTTGCAACTCAACTAAAGGAGAATTATCATATTGAGAAAAGTCCTTAGCATATAGAGCAAGCTTATCCTCATGGTCAAGTTTTTTGGCTTGCTTGAAAGATAGCTCTTGAAAATCAACCTCATCAAAAGGCCGTTTGACTCCCATAACTTACGCTATAAGAAGAAACAAAAAATCATGCAAGTTAAGAAAATATTTGAAATTGAAGACATGAGAAGCAATATAAATTATATCTAGCATTGCAATAAGTGTCCATGCCTTCCATAATGAGTTTTCGGGGTGGGGGTGCGGGGTGGGGGGTGTGTGTTTAATTGCACATAATTTTATAACATTGAAAAAGATAAAAAAAAAAATTAACCCCATCTAGAGGCATGGAAGCGCTTATGTAGTTATGCATACACATTAAAAGTTTCTAAAAGCCAACTGCAAGCTTGGTTATGTCCATTACAGTGAACGCAGCATGAGTACACACTTGAACACATGTCATCTTGAGAGATTTGCATGCCATCTGTGACTTGGACTTACGTATAAAACCGACACTCAAGATTCACCCAAATGTCAACCAGCAACCAACTGCATGTATCCACTATAAATTTTATTTTATTTTATTCTTTCTTCCTTTCTTTTTAAGGTTCAAATGATAAAAACAAATGTAACAACAAGAAAAGGATTTGCTTTGTCGTTTTGCAACAGTCACAGTAACTATACAACCAAATATGGTAACACTTGTTTCCAGCATTGCCACCAATTGAATGCAAAGCATTACAGAACATTGCCGACAACTAATATTCACACTCTTGTTGAAAGACATTACATTACTTTTGAGGTGTTGATGGGACTAATAAAAAATAAGTGGCATAATCCAAAACGATAACTAATATTCACACCCTTTTTGAAAGGCATTACATTACTTTTGTGGTATTGATGGAACTAAGGAAAAATAAGTGGCATAACATTTTAGTTAACAGATTGTTATCAGATATTAGCTGCCATGAAGAAATCGCCACCATACTTTGTTTAACCAAAACAATAACAGCAGCCGGCAGGAGACAAAGTTACCAGTTATTTAGATTCTTATATAGAAGTAATGACTTTTTAAATCTAAATAAAAGGCGTTGAATAAAGACTTGAAATAAATAATCGAATTAAAAGTTTAAGTAAGTTATTTATTTAATTACTCCCATACAGATATACATATTAATTAAGGGAAAATTCACGATAAGCATAGCGTAATGAGTTAATTAAATATGTAATTAAAAATATTATTATTGGAGGTAAAGGCAAAAAAATGGAGCTGGGTTTTACCCCCACCCCAAACCCCCCCCCCCCAACAAAAAAAAAAAAAAAACCCTAACCCTAGGTTCTCGCAATTTCAAAGTAATTACCACAAAAGATATAGAATTCAATTCAGAAACAGTCATACCAGATCCCACAATTCAATTTACAGCTCAGACGAACTCCAAGATTAAGGAACCACCCCAAATTTTAAAACCCTAGATTTCAACGGGGCTCCGAATATGTTATTTCTAAATAGACGAACAATAGAATATTCAGAAGCGATAATAGAAAGGCCGGTAATTACAAGTTTAAGGATGGGAATTTAGAGATCGAAGAATTGCAGCCCTTAACCTAGAATTTTAGAGACTCAACGGGAAGGGTTGAAAAAGGTATAAATCAAAAAAGAATTAAGGGAATTGAATATGAGAGTGTCGAATTTCAGGAATAGGGAAGAATTAGGGGAAATTTCGGGATTCGATTAGGGAATCTTTGGAGGAGGTCGAATAAAATTGGGAAATTTTTGGTACTGTACGCACCTTTTTTTTTTTTTTTGTAGGGGGCGGGGGGAAGAGATCCGATTGAAACTAAACCCGAAATATTACCCGGATACAGGACCCCGAACGTGTCACGTGTGGACCCCGATAAAGAAAACCAATATTTATTTAATGGTCACTCAAGGTTTGAGTGATTACTACAATCGTCATTGAAGTTATTTTCTTGCAGTAGCAACCACCCAACTTTTTAAATTTTACACAAATAATCTTTCAATTTAAAAAATAAGCAAATAAAACTAGTTTTTCATAGTAAATATGACTGTAGTTTCTTGTTATTAGGGATTGAAAGGAAAAAGTGTTTTGAAGAGGATTGAAGGAGGAATTGAGAATATGAAGATAGCTAAAATATGGGTTTAGTATAAAATTAAAGCCAGATTATTGGAAAATGTTTTTGTCATTTCCTAACTCCCCATGTCTGCTTTCTTAACATAATCAACTATGACGGTTGCTAATATCTCCACATTTAGTAGTGTTTTGTTGGATTTAATTTTAATGTCAGCTAAAAGGATAAAATAAATGATCATAGTATAATATTTGAAAACTTAAGTGACTATTATAGCCAAAAAATAACTTCAGCGGCTATTGGCGTAATTACATAAAACATTAGTGACCATGAATGTAATTACCTATTTACCTGATACATCATACTGATACATACGCAGTATAAATTTCGGAGAAATTGGCACTTTGGTCTCTCTCTATTGTACGAGGTTGCTCAATGAATGCCAATATAGTGCAAATTCTTATTAATTATTGCGAGAGTTAATAATAAAGTTCATAATGCTACGTGTGGCATTCTAGTCAATTAATATTTGCAAATTTTCGTATAAAAAAGCAACATGTGATGTAGTGTATACTAAAATTTTCATCAATTTATTTATTTATTTATTTTACATTGAAATAAATCATTTGACATTGTTTTATTAAGTTTTGTAAGTTTTTATTTGGTTTGTTGAGATATATTACGCCTCCATCCGTAGAGAGGAAGTGCAACTTCCAACCTCAACGACGGGGTTAGCTAAGGAGGGGTTAAGAATTCCAAGAAAGGACCAATCGGCTGGTAGATTATATAGGAGGATCTTCAACTTTTTGGGGTTTGATGGTTTGCATTTTGCAATACAAAATCCTATTGGTAGCTAAGGCGATATTGGAGGTTCCAAATTGGGATAGGGTTATGGATACTTCTGCAATCCTTACTATCTGCACTTGTACGTGGACTAGTGCCGATTTAAGGGGCAACAATGAGTTACCCGGGCATACGCAGGTAGACACAAAGGTGGGGCCCCTTGTTTGATGAGGTCCATCACCATGTCTCTACACGGATATGTCGGGGCGTGGGTGGGGAACGACTAGCGAGACTAATATTTTTACTCTTCACTGAAAAATGGCATTTTTCGGTGGACAAATTCATCAGAAAATAGGTGATTTTCGTCTGACCACTTTTGATGGAAAGTTGCGTTAGTGATGCTTTCCAACAGATTTTTCTTTTGAAACGGACATTTCCAACAAATCTTCGTTCCGTGGTTAATATCCAATGACTCTACAATAGTCGTGGAAAAGTTCCGAACAAATATTCTTTGTTCGGTAGAAAATATATATCCAAAGATTTTACAATAGTCGTTGAAAATTGTCAATGGATGTTTGTCCAGTGAAAAATTTCGTCAGTGATACCCTCTTATCTAACCACGTGTTAATTAAATGAAGTAATATGCTGCATTACAACTCGTTAGTGAAATGCATATATAATGCACGAGACCCATATGTCAACTCTTCTTCTATCTAAAGTCAATATAATTGTACATCATGAGCATGTACGACAAGCACAATAATAATCACGAAAGATATGAACGTTTACTAACCTTAAAAACAAATAATTAGAGCGGTACAAGTTAAAAATAAAATAACTTATATATATATTAGTAAAAAAGACGAGAGCAAGTCAATGCTATAAAACCTATTGCAAAAGACCACAAAAATATGATTAAAATAAATTAGGAATATATAACTCTATTAATCACCACTTTAGCTAAGCTTGACTTATAATTAAATTAACTATAACAATTATCCTTGACAATTACTCATATGCAACATGCACTTAACAGTGGGTGTGAGAATCGCTCTCTAGTATATTTACAACATATAACATCAACCTGTCTCTCTCCAAATACATGATCACTGTTAAACAGATGACTTTATGTGGAACCGTGTTGGTTAAATAGAAAATTGGGAGTTTTCACTCCTAAAATTGGGTTTTTAACCCCTACATCATATGGTTTTATGTGGAAAATCAAAAGATTTTTTTCCACACACTAGATATATATGCTCTTACATGTGTAAGTTCAGTGTAACTATAGTCTATACATGCAAGCCACTCAAAAGTTATACTACGACGAGATCAATAAAACTAATACTACGCAGAACACTTGTTCTTGACATGCGATATTGGATCCCAATAATTCGTTGTCTAAACCAAAAAACACCGTCAAGTTCCGTTTCGTACATCCACATTCCTTCACATAATTAGCTTAGATATAAACACGAGTTAATCCTATATATTCTTGACGAAACAAATATTAGTTAACTAACTTGATACATCATCCTATTCTCCTTCGAGCCTCGATCGTCTCTGTTCTACAAATTAAAGTTAACCAAGGAAAAGATATACAAGAGTACTGTGGATAAGAAAAACGTCAAAATGGGGACGAGAAAGAGAAAGAAATCAGAACATGGAAGAAAGAAAGCCTCAAGACCAATCAGCAAATGACTTTACCCAACAAAATTCTTCCAGCCCACAAAAGTCTGAAAAAACCTATTGGTATCCTCTTCTGATATTGGGACAGTGGACACATTATTACATTATATAAAGAATCGAAGCTCCAAAAGCCACAAAAAATGCAGACAATATGATGCATGGCAAAGAAAACACATATATATATATATATATATATATGAAATCTTGAAAAAAGGGATGAATCCAATATAATGTACACTTCTTGGAGCACTTGTGAAGCTCAAATCATAAATCAAGGGCCCCAGTTATAAATTGGTTCACATTGATGAGTGGAGGGGTCGACTCATTGTGCAAGCAAATTTTGGACTCAAGTGCCACTGATCATTCGTCTCTACATGCATGTCCTTTTCCTTGTAATAATGGGGAGTTTTTATGTTAACTTTACGGTGCTTTGATTAGTGAAGAAAAGTGAGAGTTGTTGGAACTAAGTAGGTTAAAGCGCGGAGGAAAAAGACAATATATTATGACACTTCTTACAAGGGTTTTGTGACCCCTTTATTTGCTAAAGAAATGATGCCGATGGTCATGATCGTGATCAATTTGTATATTCCAATTCACAAATGTTGCCCTGCGCACTATATATATAGATCCTTTGGGATTACTCTGACTAATCTTTAGTTTCTAATTAGAGCTTATAAATAACTTAACTATGGATGAATTTAACCAAGTTTTGTTCTTTACACATGTTTAATTTTATACGCACGAGCAGAGCTCGCTCAGGTGGTGTGTATACATATATGCGTACGTTAAATCTCCTAATAATTATATGATAGAAAACAAGAATAATTAAGACATAATTAAGATCATATATATGCATATATTTTTTTATTCAGTTGGGCACATATGTGTCAAACATATATAAAGAGATATATTTGGATTATCTACTAATTACCATGTAGAAAATAGTATAGAGATATATATATGTATATATATATATTCTCTAACAGTGCTTAATTTAGTTGAGTCTAGCTAGCATTTGAATTATTAATTCTTGATTTATAAGGTTAATGCAAGACAAGTTTAT
>CAVNYN010247971.1:0-12287 GCA_963692815.1 Nyctanthes arbor-tristis
CACCAATTTAGCACTTCAATAGGAAATATAAATTGCATAGAAGATAGAGATATACTTTTATGATTTGTGTGACCACAAAAATGGTTTCTTGTTAAGTAATGCACTCAACTAGGTTGAAATTCACATAGAGATATAGTGGGTTTACTTGGTTGGGTAGATTTGAATTTGCTCGAGAGAGGTTTTCAATTAAACTTGTGAAACTGGTTGTGAGCACGTGATGGTGAATTGTCATGAGTGGGATTGTATAATTGGAACGCCTGTTTATTGTGGATTCGTGAGTCTCAACGCTTTCATTTATATATTTTCTAGTCCATTAATTTGAGTTCCTTCCTAGATTAAAATAGATAGAGTATTTAATTTTTAGTTTAAACAACATCATTATTCTTTTACAAACTTTTAGTTTTCTTATTCAACTGGTGTGAAATTGACTCAAGTGAAAAAGGTGACAACTTTCCCTGTGGGATCGGTATTCGGGACTCGTCTAGTCCTATACTACTTGAACGGTATCGTGTACTTGCGATTTCGCCTATCAGTTTGCAACACAATTTATGGGATCTAAGGCCAAAGCAACCCCCAAAGAGATGCTCGGGACAATCAAACAAGGAAAGACTGAGCCGTTCAAGAACTACGTAGACCGTTTCAATAGACAGGTCATGACAATGGAGAAGGTGGCAGATGAGTCACTCTTAATCGCGGTCAAATCAGGTATTTACTAAGACACCTGCATTTGGTGGGCAATGCATGATGACCCACCAAGTATTTACAAGGAACTCCTGAGAAAAGCTAAAAAATATATATGTGCAGAGGAGACTATAGAAGGGGGTTCGCAACCTGAGAAACCCACTAAAGATGAGAAGAAGGATTAGAAAATCAAGAAGGATCAACAGAGAAGTTAGAGATCGTCTATTTCCTCTAGGCCTTTCACTAAGTTCAGTTCCATCGTTGAGCACATCTTCAATCTCCTATAGAATGATCTAATTTTGCCTAAGGCAAAGCCCATAAAGAAGCCCATGAAGAACGCGGATCAGTCTAGATACTGCAAGTATCATAGAGCAGTGGGCCATGCAGTGGCGAATGTAGGCACCTGAAACAAAAGATTATGAAGCTGATCGAACGGGGATATTTGGGTGAATACATAGCAAATTGCCAAGGACAGGACAGACAAGCTCGTCCCTAAGCGGATCTCGACGCTCGAGCTCTATAGAACCGATATCCAGCCGAGATCCGTATGGTCATTGGCAGAAATCACGACATAGAGGGTTCTAAGAGACAAAGGTAAGATATCAGGCGAGAAGCCCAGAATTGTTATCATTTGCTTATGGCACAAGCCCCCGCCACTCGAACCAGTGTTTTCTCCTTTTACGATGAAGACGCCTACAATGTGCTACACCCTCAGGCTTATTGTCACCATGCCGGTTTAATGAGTCAAAATCCACAAGATTTTAGTGGACAATGGTAGCTCCGTAAATATCATTTACTAGAGGACTTTCCAACAGATAGAAATAGACTCGAAAAACTAAGGCCTTTCAGAACCTGGTTGAGGGTTTTACTGGAGATTTTGTGGAAGCTGAGGGTCAGATCACCATTCTGGTCGAGCTAGGAGATGACCCCTGTACAAGAGAATCATGGCTAACTTCGTCGTTATTGATGTACCCTCAATTCACAATGCTATTCTTGGACGGCCAATTTTGTACGAGCTCAGAGTAGCAACTTTTATATTTCACTATGTCATGGAGTTTCTGACCAGCCATGGGACAGCCGTTATATGAGGGGATCAATAGGCCACGCGAGAATGCAACTTAGACTATGCGGTAGGAACAACGCCTATGTCGAAAATCCACACTCTCGATCCTAGAGACAAGGAGACAAGGGCACAAGCTTGCCCTGGTGACAACCTAGAGACCATCAGGCTAGACAACAAAAAGCCAAAAGTGGAGCTCAAAATCAGGACAGGGTTGAAAGAACCGATAAAGGCTCAGCTCGTGCAATTCTTAAAGCAAAACCTGAATGTGTTCGCATGAGGGTTCATGAAGACATGGAAGGGATCAAGCACAAACACACTTGCCACAAACTCAATATTGATCTCAGAACTAAGACCTCTCAATGGCGAAAGATATGAAGCTCTGGCCAAAGAGATAGACAAACTGCTTGGCAACAGATTCATAAGGGAAGCCTTGTACCTCAGTGGGTAGCTAACCCCATTCTCGTAGAGAGCAATGTGACTTGGAAAATCTATATCGACTTCACGGACCTAAACAAAGCTTGTCCTAAAGACAGTTTTCCCTTACCAAGAATTGATCAGATAGCTAATGTAACTACAAATCATGAATTATCAGCTTCAAGGATGCTTACTCTGGCCACACATCAGATCCCTATACACCATGGTGATGAAGAGCACACCTCATTTATAACTAATAAAAGGCTGTATTGCTATAAGATGATGCCTTTTCTAATTGAAAAATGCCGTGGCAACCTACCAATAATTGGTAAATTCTATGTTTAAGGATCAGTTTGAGAAAACCATGGAAGTTTACTTTGACGACATACTCATCAAGAGCCTGCGAGCTGGGCAATATATTGAGGACCTCTCTAGAATGTTCTAGGTCCTCAGAGCTTATAAAATAAAACTCAATCCCAAGAAATACTCCTTTGGTGTGGCCTCTGGGAAATTTCTAAGATAAATGGTCAACCAAAGAGGAATCAAGTCAAACCCGGAGTGAGTCAAAGCGATCTTGGACATGGAAGCTCCAAGATTAGTAAAAGAAGGTCAGTGATTAACTGGATAGGTTACTGCCTTGAATCGCTTTGTATCGTGATCAACAAAAAAGTGTAAGCCCTTCTTTGAAACCATCAAGAAGTCCAAAGATTTCGTGCGGACAAAGGAGTGTTAGGTCGCCTTCACAGAGCTGAAGGAGCATCTCTTTTCTTCCCCACTATTGTCCAAACTGCTAGACATAAGGCGCTTTTCTTATACTTAGCTGTTTCAAAATCTTCAATCAGAACGGTCTTGGTCTGGACAGATGGGGCAACTCAGCTCCCAATCTATTATGTGAGCCATGCTCTGCACGGCACTAAACTTAGATACCCTTTATAGAAAAGCTCGCGTATGCTCTTGTAATCGCCTCGAAGAAATTCTGTCCTCATTTCCTTGAGCACACCATTGACGTATTGACCAACACTCTTTTAAGACAAGTGCTCCAGAAGCCCCATCTGTCAGATTGCTTGGTCAGATTATCTGTAGAGCTCAGCTAGTACGACATTAATTATAAGCCAAAGACAGCTATTAAAGGTTCAGCTCTAGCCGACTTTATAGCCAACCTCACGCTCTCAGAGCCTATAATTGGCAATCCAGAGCTCCTGACCTAGGAGTTGTACGTTATTAGATCTTTTACTAGTCATATCTCATGAACTAGAATCGTCCTTGTCATCCCCTCTAGACACCATCATTGCCAAGCAATCAGATTTGGCTTCAACATAACCAACATTGAGGCTGAGTATGAAGCAATCTTGGCGGGGATTAACATGGCAAAATCTATGGGAATCAAAAGTTTGATTATCAAAAGTGACTCTCAGCTTATCGTGAACCATACTAGCAGGGCTTATGAGGTGCGAGGTGAAAAACTCTCCTTATACTAGAAAAGGCCTACAGAAGAACTAAAATGACTGGATCAATTTGAAATCACATGAATTCCACGAGCCAAAAACAGCTACGTTGATGCCTTGGCCAAGCTTGCAACTGGCAAAGGGGTAGAAAAACTTGACAGCATTCCAATTGGATAGCTTCTCGTCCATTAATAAAACAGGAATAGCAGCAATAAAGATCGATCATATGAGCAACTAGATGAACTATATCATCCAATTCTTGAAGGACGGAGTAGCCCTTCTAAGTATGGAGGCCAAAAAGCTCAGATACCTGGTTGCCAGATTTTCATTGATTGATTGGAAACTATACAAAAGTAGCTTTGCTAGACCATTATTAAGATGCGTTTCCCCTACTGAAGCGCGAGCGGTATTAGAAGAAGTACATTCTAGAGTCTGTGGCAACCACTTAGGTAGGCAAGCCCTGGCACACAAAATCTTAAGGCAAGGATACTTCTGGCTGAGAGTTAAGAAAGATGCTATTGACATTGCCAAAGCTTGCGACAAGTGCCAAATATTTGTCCCTCTTATCAAAAGCTCGTCGAGAGAGCTGACTTTAGTAACAGGACTATGGCCCTTCATCAAATGGGGTGTGGACCTCATTAGCCCACTCCAAAAAGGAAAATGAGGAATTTGGTTTGCTATCGTAGCTATGGATTACTTCACAAAATAGGCAGAAGTTGAAACTCTAACCACAATTACAGAGCAGAAAACAATGATCTTCATCTGGAAGTCAATCATTTGCAGATTTGGAGTTCCAAATGCCATAGTCACAGACAATTGCAACCAATCTGATAACTCTAAGTTTAGAACATTCAGCGAAAAGTTAGGCGTAAAGAACTTCTACTCTACCCCCCATCACCTACAAGCTAACAGACATGTTGAAGCTGTCAATGAAATTATCAAGCAAACCTCGAAAAGACAGCTGGAAGCTTTGAAAGGGAGTTGGGCTTAAGAGCTTCATATAGTTCTATGGTCTTATCGAACGATCTATCAAATTGCAATAGGAGAAACTCCCTTCTCTCTCACATACGGACTTGAAGTTATGATTCTAGTTGAGCTGGAATTCCATACTTCTAGGGTAATATACTTCAACAAAGAAAGCAACAACAAGCTCCTTGCTAGCGAGCTCCACCTTCTCGCTGAAAGAAAGAAACTGGCTGAAATTACAAATACAATATACAAGCAGAAATGTGCTAAGTTCTATAACACCAATGTTAGAGTGCGTAGGTTCGAAGTAGGAGACCTAGTCATTTGCAAGGTCTTCCTCTCAACTAAAGAACCAGCCTAAGGAACCTTGGGAGCAACTTGGGAAAGCTCATATAGAATCAGAATAATTCTATTAAATAGGGCCTACGAGCTCAATGATATGTAAAGGACTGAGTTGATGCACTCATGGAACACAGAACATTTGAAAATTTGCAATCAAGAGCTGGGTATCAATCTAAATTTTTATATTATCTCAAGGTTTTTGTATTAGAACTGTCAAGTCATGACTGGTAAATTAACATGCCCAAGCTGCTCAAAATTCCTAGACTATAATTTTGCGGCCTAACAGTTAGTGATATCTTAAGTGATGAATATTTATTTACTTTGTTAAATATCCACTTTGTTACGATATTATACAAGGAAAATCTACAATGGCTGAGTAAAGGTCACACGACTAAGGTTAGAATGGGCTTCTAATTAGTGACCTAAAATTTGTCTAGAAATTTGTTTTATTAATTCAAAACCGCGACTAAAACGAGCATCTAGTTTGTGACCTCATACGCGGCTAAAACTAGAATGAGCTTCTAGCTAGCGACCTAGAACTTACACGAGAGGATTTGTTCGAAACAACACTAGAACGAGGTTCTAGTTAACAGTCTCACACTTAGAAAAATCTTTATTCAAATTTGTCGTTGTGCCATTGTATATGTGACCTAACACTAGAACAAGCTTCTCGTTAGCGTCCCAATACCTTGACTAACTTCGAACGAAGTTTTGCTCAAATGAGCACAAGCAAGAATGAGCTTTTGGCTAAACAATCATGACTAATGGCAAGGTTATTTAAAATTCATACAAATAACGAGTTGGCAGTTAAGATTTTTCATTGAATGAGAAAGGAAGTACAAAATACAAAAAGATAGGAGTGAGGGCTTCAGGCTTGGCCTTTAGCAGAGACCTCCTTCCTCACCAGCTAGAGCAGGGGCTTCTGTCTTCTCGCCAGTTGAAGCTATGAGCTTGACCCATTTTCATCGTCCAAACTCTCAGAGCCGCAGTACTGCTTGATTTTGGCGACCTGTTTCTTCAGAAAAGCCAAGTCGTACTCAAGTCGTCATTTCTCAACCTCTCCAGTGATCTGTCAACCCCGCCAATGATCTCTTTGGTGGTCTCATAGTAAAGAGCTGCGGTATTTGGCTTGTACTCCTCTGAGCTTTTGTACTTGGCGACTGCTTTCTTGTACCCAGTCAGCTCATCGGAAGAGGCCCGGTTCTCCATCTCCTTTAGGGCTTGCAGATGGTTTGACCTCTCGATCGCCAGTTGAGTTTCAAGGTCCTCACTCTTTTTCTTCCAGACCTCTTGCTCAGTCCTTAAATCCGTAGCCTCGACCTTGGAAACATAGAGCTCTTGCTATTTCTCCTTCAAGGCCAGCTCTGACTCTTCTTTGGCCTTAGTAGCCTGGGTCGCTTGGTTAGAAAGTTTTTTCTTCTCCTCAAGGAAGTGATGTATAAGAGAGCCACGGCATGCTCATCCAGTACAGCCAACTGAGCTCGCATGGCAGCACTGGCTTGAAAGAGCTCAGTCATTGAAGATGAAGCGGTGAAGTCTTCTTACTTTCTCGACCAGCCATGAGCCACGCTACCCATGATGTCTGTAATGATACTGGGCATACTCTTAATAGTGATCTCAAAGGACTTTTTGGCTAAGTTCAATTTGAGCAGGGACTTAGGTTTTTTGCCCTGTAGCTTCTCCAGCAGAGCACTGCAAGCTAGATTCACTGGGAGGAAGAGGTCTTCATGTAAACAGATCAAGGGGCCCCTTCTCCTGGGCAGATCGATTTTCTCTATTCATGACGGGAGCTAGAGTGTTGGAAGAAAAGTTGGGTGTGGGTCCTTGGATGACCAGCTGACGCTTGGCAGGTTGATCGGAAATAGCAGTGCTGTTAGTTAGCATAGGCTTCTTCCCAGTAGCCTTGTCCTCTTTCAATCTTTTCTTCTCCTCCTTCTTTCTCAGAGCCTCTGTCGCTTGTTCAGTGGTCTTCATTTTTTCAGCCTTTTTTTGAGCTTCTTTCTTCTTCTCCCATGTAGCTCGTTCTTCTTTGACTCGTGAACAGCTCGCTTCTAACTCTTAGAAAGATTTTTTTTCCTGTTAAAAGGGGCACGAAGTGTTAGGTCATGGGGCAATTGTGAGTTAAGGTCATTTAAAGGGCCAAGAGTGAAATAACTACTTACCATTATTGGGGTCGTTGGAAATATGCTCGGTCCTTAGCACAGATAGTCAAGTACTTATCAAAAAGTCCTCGTCAGTTAAATATGCAACGTGGTGATATCGGGCCTTCAGACCAACAACCGCCTCTGTTTGTTCTTTGAAGGTGGAGGTGGAGGACAGCAACTGAGGGCGATTAGCACCTGGCAAGAAAAGAAACATAG
This sequence comes from Nyctanthes arbor-tristis, assembly GCA_963692815.1. NCBI lineage: Eukaryota > Viridiplantae > Streptophyta > Magnoliopsida > Lamiales > Oleaceae > Nyctanthes > Nyctanthes arbor-tristis. The sequence continues at coordinate 7,272 of CAVNYN010247971.1, forward strand.
TTAAGTATTAGCTCGCAACTAGAACAAAATACATATTCGAAATGTACTTACTAGCAGTTATGTAGCCCGTTGTTTTGCTCGTGTCCTCATGGCCTGGATTGGGGGAGTTCTCCATTCACCTCCAATCGAACTAGCTCTCTTCCAATGAGGAACTGATTCTAAGACTCCCTTTACTAGATTTTCTCCAAGTTACTGGCCTCCTGATCTGGGTCACGCCACCACATAACACCACTTTTTCCCCAGACGGGGACTTCAACAAATAACAGAAGTCAAAGTCCTTGAGGCTGGGGTATCCCAGCCCTTGTGCTGCTAAAAAGTGGGGACCCCAATGATGGTCCTCCGCCCAGTTGGTGTGATCTGTGAAAGGGCAACCTCCTAGAACTAAAATAATTTGGTCACAGGTCGTGGGATAGGTACCCTAAAACCAGCCTTGAACATCTTTATGCTCACTGCCACACCCCCTCTAACGGGACAGTGAGCCCTCTTTCCCTCACAAGGAACCCAGAAAACCACGCGATCCAGCACACAGCACTTTTACCGAAGCACATGTAGATCTTTCACCTCTACCTATGAGGGGATGTGCTTACATACCCTCGAAAGATCTTTTCCTCAAATCGCCACAGCCAAAGGCTGCCCACTAGAGCTCGCCTTTGTCTCATTATCCTCTTCTTCCTCTTCACTTTCCTCCTCCGTCCATTCAAACTAGACCTCCTACTCTAGCTCTAGCCCATCTTCCTCACTGGACCACTCTACATTCACCCTAATGTCTTCTTCCCCATTTCCCGATTGAGAACCTTCTCCATGTTCCATTTCACTCACACACAAGTTATTAAACAAGCCAAAATTCCAGAAATTCTCTTGAAAAACAAAAAAGATTGTTACCTTTCTGGTAAGGCCGTCACGAAGCCTCGGAAGATGCTGGGAAATGATGAGTTCTGGAAGGAATTAAGAAAATCTCACAAGAAAGTTTCTGGGAAGTCCATTGCAGAAAGAGTGAAGGTGAATAGGAGAAAAGGTGAGAAGGGAAGTGTATAAATATAATTGAAGAAGATAAAGGGATGGCGGCCACATGTTGCCTTGAGAAACGAAGGGTCACCAATCAAATTAATGACTACTTTTGCAAATCCCTAGAACACGCCATTCCATTAAGTGGTTGACACATGGCAGAATAGTCCAAACCAAAATATTCGAAATTCGAAGAGTTTGATTTTAGGTGGCAAAAGGTTGAAAAGAATAGCGAGCAGACCTTCAAGACCGCTAACGCTAGAGCCCAAGAACAGTGATCTTGAGGGAATATTTTGTGGTCGTTAGGTTAATAAAGGTCAATGGTCAACGGAGGCCAATAGGCGAAGGACCTTAAAAGGAGATCTCGCGCGCCTCGCTAAATCCAATGACCTAAGAACCTTCTGTTCTGGCATAACTCAGCGACCTAGAGGGCTAGTCACTGCCTATAAATTCCACATCTCAGTGTTCAGGTAGCCAGGTCGTGATGTCCTTGAGGTTGCAAGGTCGTGACCCGCAAAAGTGCCCGCTAAGCAGTAGCTTACGAACCCATGTGCAAAGCTTTATTATTTGCTGCTGATAAGACGACGTGTGCTCTTCCGATCTCAACATTAAATACAGAAGCGGTGGTTACCTACCCCATGTAGTGTCTAGACAGCCATTACTCATAAAGTGAAGGCTTAATCTCAGTTGATTTGATCCTAATGCCATACCTTTAGCGCCGGCATTAAATGCATATTGTCGTTGTCCCCATGCAAATGTATGTTATAAATAGAGGTAAATAACACTGAAAAAGGGATTTGCCTCCCCAATTTCATTCTTTTTGTCTTTAGCACATTTACCCTCTTCTATTTATTGTACACATTCTGTTGGTTTTCACATTCATTGCCCAAGTTGATTCAAATATTAATTTCCCATGTAAACAAATCTTGTTTGTTCGTGTGAAGCCAGAATTTGACGTCAACAGATGTTATACATATAGTGCAATAAATGGAACTTGGCATAAGATGGCGACTGTTAACTCTTATAATTTTATATATTCTATTTATATATGTTGCTCCGGAGACATGATTGATTTTGGGAATTATATAGGATTAGTCTTAACTTGAAATCTTCAACTCATTTTTAGTTTAATCTAATATCATCAGACGATGAGTTTGGCTTCTGGCTATTCTTTATGAATTTCTAGAGTTTGAGGATAATGTTTAGTAGAAATTTTCTCAGGAAATAGATTTGAACCCTGATACATTATGTGGCGGAATTCTGACAAAGGCAGGCCGTGGGTTTGCTTTTGTTAGATTTCCAACACCTGAGCAATCAGACTCCAAAAATAGAGCTTGATCTATTTCCATAGCCGGATTGATGTTTAGTTAGCGGTAAAATTTCAAGATTCAAGTTCAGTTGCCAAAATGATATCATCATACATAATCAAATAATGTGGTGTACATTAATGCAGGTCATATAGAGTGTGAGATTTTGTTATAAAACTTTCGAGAAGTTTTTGAATATTTTCACTTAGATTTTATATGATCTTTACTCTTTAATTTCCAAAAGGCCGGAGTACAAAAGATTTGCTTTTCGTCAATTTAAATGGTGTCATGATATCTGCACTTGCAACATGGATTACAGATTTAGTGGGAGAAAAATCATAGAAAAAACATCATCAATCGGGAAAATAAAAGTAAAAATTAAAAATATTGTTGAGAGTGGGATTTGAACCCACGCCCTTTCGGACCAGAACCTTAATCTGGCGCCTTAGACCAACTCGGCCACCTCAACTGCACGTTGTGGATATTCCCTTTTTATATATGTAGAATTTCATTTTACCTTTACCACACAACACTCATGAAATCGTGGCACAAGTTCTCGTAATATGAGTTGACAAGTCAAGAGGAAAATATGTTTTGAAAAAAATGGGAATTGTGTGAGTTAACTACTTGGTCTTTACGTTTTTAGAGACGAAAATGTTAACTTGTAAAAACGGTAGTTTACATCTGACGTTCCTAATTTTTTAATTTTTAATGGATCATGTTTCATATCTTTATTTTTGGTATCATGGATCATGAATATTTGAGAAAATCTATCCCCAAGTCTCTATTGATAGTTTCCGTCCATTTAAATGTTAAATACTTATAAAATGATAATTTTACCCTTATAAAAGATTAGAGACATCGGATAAAATTGTCTTTGTATCATTATCTTTTTAAATCAAAAAATTAAAAAAAAAAGTTTAGGAAAAGAATATAAAAGTTTAAAAGCAAACACCCCACCCCACCTTTCAGCACCCCCACTCAAACCCCACAACCACACACAATTGCTGAAAATGGCTGCCCCTTTTACCATGTTGCTTTTTCCGGCAGTTTGCCCATTCCCAATTGGTGCGGGAAGTGGAGGATGCAAACGTAACACTTATATTTCTAAAATTAGATAAATTACCAAAAAATCATAAAAGTTAACGGACTCACTATATATATGTTCTACAATCTATGTGTATAATAATAATAATAATAATAATAATAATAATAATAGGAGTAAGATCGCTTTTTTAGGTTTTCCCGTCCTTTTGTTGTATGCTTTGGGGTACCTTTAGTTTTTTTTTTTTTTGTGGCTAAAAATCTCTTTTTCCACATTCCATATTTGATCCCGTTAATTGTAATTTTTTCTTCTTTTTCTTTGACTTTTCGTAATTTTTGTATTTTGTTTTACCTTCCCTTCTTCCCGTATAATCAAATTCCATATTCTCTTCCCTTCCCGCCACATTCCTTTCCTTCTCCAATTAATTAACAACCAATTAATAGAGAAAATAACACTTTTATCAGTCAATCAAATCTATTGATTGATTCAAAACCATAATTAGTTTTCCTATTATATTGTTTTGATTAATTGATATCATAATCATATTTTATATAGAATTGCTTATATGGTTTTTTTCCTTCCATTTCTGTGATGAATTTAATATAATATATCATAGAAATATATTCAATTTAATATTATATCATTGTAAATGCATTCTTTATAGACTCTTAATTATGTCTACCTTGCGTCTCTTTTCTTTTACCTGTAGTGTGTATTTTTAGGTTTACAATAATAGAATCGTTCAAAATAATTAGTTTATAGGTTTTTTTTTCTATCTTCACTTCTTTGAATTTTAATTTTTGGCTTTCCAACTAATAAGTTTTATCCTAAATGAAGGATATGTCTTTTGAAAGTCATAAATAGGTGTTGGTATTTATTTAACTCAAAATGTCCCTTCAAAAAAAAAAAAATTTCACTCCAAATGTTATGCGCTGTATATAAAGACATTGATAGAAGAACGAATGAAGTAGCACATATGTTGGCCACTCGAGCTTTTGATTGTACTCTTAATCTTTGTTGGGTGGTAAACCCATCGGATTTCATTGTAAACGTACTATTGGATGATGCTATGAAATGAATGAAGTGTGTTTTTGGGTGCAAAAAAAAAAAAAAATTATTATGATGATATAGTTATTGGAAATTATTGGAGAAGAAACTTATGGTAATATTTTGCACATTATGAATTAGTGTTCTTTGATATCTTGAATTAGTGAAATGACTTTCTCCTAATTTATTAAATTCAGCTATTATCTTATCCTAAGTGATTTAGTTCAAAGATTGCTTCTTAGTACATGCAGTTAATAGTTTCACATCTGAGTTGAAGAATGTTTATTGGCCTTAATTCAATAAGTCTGATTCACTTTGCATCATACCAAATTTGCCTACCCATGTATTTTTTACATGGATATATTCTTTAGAATTCAGAAGTTCTTAAATTTCTAAATTTTGTTTCATCTAGAATCAATTTCAATGGGCTTCACGAAAATACACTGCTTCTGGTCAGTTCTCTACATGCTATTTCTAAAATTTGTTACTTCCAATTATGTGCAACAATTAATTCATTATTGCATGTTCGATCTTTGCTTTCTTTAGTATCTTTGGGGGGGGGGGGGGGGGGGGGGGGGGGGGGGGGGGGGGGGGGGGGGGGGGGGGGGGGGG
>CAVNYN010247980.1:0-11206 GCA_963692815.1 Nyctanthes arbor-tristis
TAGCATCAGTATACCTATGAACTCTTAGTTTATTGTTATTTCCTCCATAGATTAAGAACACATCCTTAGTCATTCTCAAGTATTTAAGAATGTTCTTAACTCCTATCCAATGTTTCTCTCCAAGGTTCGCTTGGAACTTGCTTGTGATACTCAAAGCATAAGAAACATCTGGTCTTGTACATAGCATAGCACACATGATAGATCCTATTACAGAAGCATAAGGAATCTTATCCATGCGATCTATCTCAGCTTGTGTCTTTGGACACAAATCTTTTGAGAGATTAATCCCATGTCCTATGGGACAGAGTTCTATCTTGGACTCTTTCATTTTAAATCTTCTTAAAATTTTATCTATGTACATAGATGGGGTTAAGCCAAGCAATCTTCTAGATCTATCACTATATATCTTAATCCCAAGAACATATGCTGTCTCTCCCAAATCCTTCATGGAGAAGTTAGTTGACAAGGATTTTACTGATTTAAGAGCAAGATTAATATTGGGGGGAAAAAGCCAAGGGGAAAAAGCCCAGGGGAAAAAATAATTGAGAAAAAACTCTATTTTCAAATAATGTGTAGGGAAAAACTAGAGGAAAAGATGCGTTGGACACGTGGCGTAATTTAATTGGATTAAATAGGTTGGGAGACAAGCTCAATGGGGTGGAAAAGCCTAAAAGAGGGTCTAAATTCAAATGTAAAAATGTAAAAAAATGCATAACGTAATGCTCATAACTTCCCTGTAGGCCTAGCTGCTATCGAAGCTCCATCTACCAATGGATAAGACATAGTCTTAGTATATAGAATTGAAAAAGAAAAGAAAATAAAGGCGCAATAAAACCTTTCTTGTTCTATCAAGAGGGCGTTATTGCGCCTTTACTTTCTTTTTAATTACTACTACTTTGTAATTTATTTTTCTTTTTTTTTTTTTTAGTTTAGTAATATTCTATAGACTTTTTTGTTACATTACCGAAAAAGATATTTTTTTCTTAGGGGTCGATTGAGTATTATTTGTCCATTCTACATGCATTTTTTATTTTCATTTATTTACCCATCTTTTGGAAATATTATTATTATTTTTTTTTTTACATTTGCCCCTCTTTTAGATTTTTCCACCAAAAAATAAGACTTTGTACCCTCATTTTGCTACACTATTTGAGTTTGTTGGAAGTGGGGAGGAGGGGAACCCAAATTTGGGTTTTCCCCTCACATTAATTGTGCTCTAAGTATGGGGATTTCATTTCCTAGTAGTATTTCATCTACATATAAATTAGAAATATGACTTTACACCCACTACTTTTCTTGCACACATATGGTTCATCTTTATTTTTTATAAAATCAAACTTTTTGATTGTCTCATTGAAATGAAGATTCCGACTCCTAGAGCTTTAGTCCATATATAGACCTTTGCAGCTTACATACTTTATTTTGCTCATTGGATTCAAAACCTTCAAGTTGTGTCATGTACACATCCTTACTAAGATTTCCACTGAGGAATGTGATTTTGACATCCATCTGCCAAATCTCATAGTTATGATATGTTGCTATTACAAGCAAAATCCGAATTAACTTAGACACGGCTACCGGTGAAAAAGTTTCATCAAAGCCTTGTCTTTTATTATAACCTTTTACTACCAATCTAGCCTTGTAAGTCTAAACATTTCCATCCATGTTGAACTTTTTCTTCTAAACCCATTTACAACCTATAGTTTTAACCCTTTTAGGCAGATCAACTAAGGTCCAAACCTTATTTTCATACATAAAGTTCATTTCGGATTCTATGGCTTCTTGCCATCTCTTTGAGTAAACACTTGACTTTATTTCTGCATAGGTAGTTGGTTCATCTTCCTCAATTAACAATGTGTCATTGGTAATCATAAGATCATATCTTTGAGGAAGATGTATAACTCTACTCAATTTACGTGTCGGAGCTAGCGTGTCCTTAGGAACTGCTGTCTCCTTATTGCCAGTTTCTACATCATCTAATGAAAGCTCAACTCTTGGCTCATCTAATTAGTTAACTTCTTTTGTAATTTCTTAAACCTCTTCAAGATCTACTTTACTCTTACTGTTCTATCTTAGAATAAACTCTTTTTCTAAGAATACAGTGTATCTCGACATAATGACTTTCATGGTGTTAGGATTGTAAAAGTAGTATCTAACAGTTTCCTTTGGATATCCCACAAAGAAGCATTTATCAAATTTAGCATCAAGCTTATCTAATTTATTATGCTTCACATAAGCATCACAACCCCAAATTTTCACATATGATAGATTTGGTCTTTTACTAGTCCATAACTTGTATGGATTTTTATTAACCGATTTAAATGGGACATGGTTCAGTGTGTAACAAGCGGCATTAATTACATATCCCCAAAATGATTTTGGGAGAATTGCATGGCTCATCATAGATCGCACCATATCTAATAGCATGCGTTACTCCTTTTAGATACACTATTGTGTTGTGGTGTATACGGTGGAGCCCATTGCGAGAAAATCCCATTCTCTTTCACATAATCTAAAAACTCTCCTTTTAAATATTCTCACCTCGATTAGATCTTAGTGTTAGAATATTTTTTCCAGTTTGCTTTTCTGCCTCCTGCTTGAATTCCTTGAACTTTTTAAGGGCTTCATGCTTAAACTTCATCATGTATACAAAACCATATCTAGAATGATCATCAGTAAATGTAATGAAGTAGGAAAAGCCCCTTCTAGCATTAATAGACATTGGTCCACATACATCTGTATGTACAAGTGCCAGTAAGTCTGCAGCTCTTTCTCCTTTTCCAATAAAAAGAGATTTGGTCATCTTGCTAAAGAGGCATGATTCGTACCTATCAAATGATTCATAATCACTTGAGTCCAAGTATCCATCCTTATGTAACTTGGTGATACATTTTTCATTTATATGACCAAGTCTGCAATGCCAAAAATATGAGTTGTTAACTCGATTATCAATTTTAGGCCTTTTGCATTCTATACTCATTATAGGATACTCTAAGTCTAGAATGTAAATGCCAATAAACAAATTCCCACAACCATAATACACATTATTAAGATATAAGGAACAACGCTTGTTCTTAATATCAATGAAGAACCATCTATGCCCAAACATGAAATGGAAATAATGCTTTTGGTAATAGCAGGAACATAATAGCAGTCTTTTAATTCTAAAACAAGGCCCAAGGGCAATAATAAATAATATGTTCCTACAGCTAAGGTAGCAATTTTTGCTCTATTCCCAACAGGTAGGTCCACTTCATCCCTTTACAACGGTTTACTATTCTTTAGCCACTGTGTATTTGTATAAATATGAGATCCACATCCGGTATCTAATACCCAAGAAGCTGAAGAAGTAGTCATATTAACCTCGATGAAATAATTACCTGAAGCAGAAGTCTCAGTAGACTTCTTCCCCTTCAAGGTAGCGAGGTAAGCTTTGTAATCTCTCCTCCAAGGCCCTTTGCCTCCACAATGGTAGCATGTAGCATCAGCCTGAGATTTGTTCTTGTCATGCTTAAATGTCTTCCCAACGTCTTTGGCCTTTTTAGAACCTTTCTTAAAGGACTATTTAGACTTCCTCTTATTGCCCTTTGAGGAGTCAATAGCCAAGACTTGCCCCTGTACTTTGTTTACATTGGGCTCAACAGTTTTCAACATGTGCTTGGGAAGGATATACTGAATCTTATTCATATTAAAGTTCATAATGAACTGTGAATAGCTATCACGTAGTGACTGAAGAACCAAGTCAATACTTAGTTCGTGGTCCATTGCAACACTTAATTAGCCTAACTTTTCAATGTAGCCCATCATCTTCAGTACAAGAACGCTAACTGAAGAACCATCTGCCATCACAGCCCTGAATAGCTTTTTGAATGTTTCATATCTTTCAGTGTGAGAATGCTCGTCATACAACTCTTTGAGATGAACTATCATGGTATAAGGATCCATAACCTCATGTTGCTTTTGCAACTCAGGAGACATAGCTACAAGCGTCACACATGTTGCAGTATTATCATCATCCAAATGAACATTGTATGCCTCCACTTGTTCCCAAGTAGTTTCCTCATTAGGAATTTTCGGTATTGGCTGTTCAAGAACATATGCAATTTTTTCATGTCTGAGAACTATTCTCATATTGCGATTCCAGTTCAGAAAATTTTGCCTGGTAAGCTTGTCGGCATCAAGTATGCCTCTCAAGTTAATGTGATTATTCATTATTCAATAAACAGAAATGACAAAATGTAGAACATTTAATGAATGAAACAAATTAATTTAATATGGACTTCTATTAAATTAATTATATTCCCATTGAATTAATGATCCCCTTAACATTAATTAATGAAACATTTTCATTTTTCAACGGGTTAGGACCCCGTCTGTCTCACTAAAACCTTGAGCACTCAATAAGCCGTAATAAAACATTCAGGTAGATACTTTATCAATCACATTTTCATGTGACTACTAGATCATCAAGTAGAAAACTAATTATCACATATATCTTATATATTTACTTGACACGCCTCTAAAATCTTATTTCCTTGAGTCACTCAATAAGAAATAAAACTTTAGTTAAATTCGACCAACTGTTCAGAAACACCATATGTTTCATAGTGATAAACATATTCATGAGCGAGCAGCCTTGAGTTACTCAACAAGCTAACATCGATAATGAACTTTGGTTTTCACTATAACAGTGGAAGGCTTGTATTAACAATTAATATGAATTTAATATTTTATAGGGGATCGGTCTTATCACATCAAAATTATGTATTAAAATAACATCTCACATGTAATTATCAATACACAATAAATATGGGTGGATGATTATAGACTATATCTATCTAGTCTTCTCGAGCCATGAAGAAGACTAGTTGGTCAATTCTTAGGGGACATTGCATTCAATCTCGAATGCTAGATGCAATGGCCTCTATTTTCTGCTCCAACTTGTATCCTATACTATTTGTTTTCTCGTGGTCTATCTTCAACCTGTATCCTATACTAGTTAGCACAGTCGTCGAAATATAGACCTGTAGGCCCAAAATAAAATCTAAAACAATTGGTTCGTACGCCTAAAATCATACAATAAGCACGCAAGCCCAATTGAATTAAATAACCGGCTCCAAGGCCACAACAAGAATAACAGAAAATAATTAACCATATATACAACCTCGAGTCTATAATCATCCACAAGTACTCATCAATATCTAATATTAATGAACACATCAATTGCTAGATTTGTGGTAGTTTACAATAGGTGTCTAAAACACTTTAGACACATAAAAATGAACCAAACAAGTAAGAAATAAATTAATTAATCAAATTAATTAGTCAATTTCATTTTAATAAAATATCATGATTAATCCAATTAATCAATCAATTTTATTAACTAAAGGGGACAAATAAAATAACTCTTTATTTTGTTATTAATATAAAAGTCATACTTTGATATAAGTTTTGAAAAGTCATAGGGATCAGACTCACATATTAAATTAAGTCAAAATTTATCTTTTTATCCAAATAAATAACTTTTGGCAAAAACAAATTTTATAAAGTTTAAATTTTGACTCAATTGATAAAGATAAAAATTTACAAAACTTTTAAGTTAAATTCAAAAACCCAAATACTAATTTAACAAATTAGTAAAGGATGAGACTGATTATGAAATTTCCAACATTTCAGTGACCGATCTCTGAGTTTCCAAATGTAAGGGACTGCCTATGTTATTTTTGAAATTAGATGGGCTTCCCTTAGCACTTCCGAAACAATGGGGGGCTTGCTATGTAATTTCAGAAATTGTACAACAGCCCCTGTTTCCAAAATTCAATAGTAGTGGAGCAAGCAGCCACGGCTAGGGTTTCAAAAACCCTAGCCCTTGGATCCGGTGCCATCCCGGCGGCACTGCTTCTAAAGCAGTGCGCCACCGGAGATCGGCAATATTTGCACTGCGAAGGCAGCAGTGATCGTTGCTACCATTCGCAACCACAAACCTATCGCTATTGTGAACAGCTGCTACTGCTGTTCGTAGTAGCCTTCGCAGGGACAATCTGATTATAATTGGCCACCACTGGAACAATTCCGGCGGCTAGTCACTCTTGACAGACCTGCCTTTTTTTTTTTGTTCTATTGAAAATTCGAATCAAATTTAGATTTTCAATGTAAAAAAACTCCAAATCGAATTCGGAATTCATTATTTCATAAATAATTGTCATTCACAATTACCACAAATCAAATTGATATGAAACAATAACAATTTACACATATAATAACGAAATCCAACAATAAGTAAGGTGGCTCTGATACCACTGTTAGGAATTATTGACAACATGAGCAGCGGAAATAAAAACTACAATTCCTATACCAGGATCAAACTTGCTCTTAGATGGAATTCGTAATTAGAAAATTACCTAGAACGAAGCAGCAAATTTGGTATCTCTGATCACACCAATGCTATCTAAGCGTCCAATCTCTAACAGTAATCTACACAGCAAGAACAATCCAAGACCACAAACTTTTTGTAGTGGCGATTAGGGTTTCTCTATTATCTTATACTAGCAAGTAAGTACAGAACGTATGTGTGAATGTCGTAATAACACGAGACTCTAAAGCGTTCTATTTATAGATTTCTTACTTTTGCGCAACCATAATCTGATCAGGATTCTAGAATCCATGTACGGTCTGACCCAATTAATCTTATTAATTAAATCAGTCCATCATGTACAAACTTGGTCCAACTATTGGGTCTTGTACATTAATTCCAATAGTTTTATGTGATGTGGTGAGTTGCCAGAGATTAGGGTGCTTGACACGAGGTTCACCTAGCTAGAAAAAGACGTCACCGGTGTTGACAGGAAAGGGGATTCGGGGAACAGAGAGTGTGAATACAGGGGCTGGTAGTTGGAAGTGGGGATTGATTTGGGTTTCTGAATTTATTTTTTTTGGCCTTTTCCCCTAGGTGGCGTGCCATGTTGTCACACCACCTCAGTTGGAGGTTCCTTTGCTTGAAAAGTTCTTATATATAATGGATACTACACTTATTTGGAGTTGTGTTTCCATGTAAAGAAAAAATTTCTCTAGTAGTGATTTCAAGATTTCAAATTTATCTTGACAATTCTAAAATAGATTTTGCATTAATATAATAGCCAATAACCAACAAATTAATCAAGTTTCGCACATTCATTTCATGCCTTTACTTGAATGGTGGTAAATTGTTGACTAATTATATGAAATAACTAAATTAAAATAAATTTAATAAATAATAGTTACTTCATTTTTTTTTCTTTTCTTCATGTTTAAACTTGAGGAAATACAAATTTATATTTCCTGTACGTAACTAATTTATTGATCGATATGAATAACTCAATTAAATAAATAATATAGGTTTGATTTCTATTACACTTTTACTATGTTTGTTTTCTTAATTATTTTCTTAATTTCGTGTATTATTAAGTTTGAACCAATTAAGAATACTAACTAATGACTATTGCCTTTTTCATTTTCTAACTTATATATTTATTAATAATTAGTAATGAATATAACAAAATTAATAATAATAATAATAATAATAATAATATTAATGAGGGTAAATTAGGGTTTTCAAAATAAGTACACGCACTTGTTATGTAAATGAAAAATGATAAGTTAGAAATTCTACATTTTGTTGGGTTCAAAAAACTTTTTTTTCCTAATTTTAAACAAAGGATAATAACTGAAGAGGTAAGAGTAACCCTTTATTAGTCATAGAGTCTGGTTTATACCCCTCCATGAAACTCCCCCATTTGTACTAATATATATATATATATATATATTGTTCCATAATTTTAACATTGTCTCTGAATTTTATATAATCTTCAGAATTTTAAAATAAACGATATTCCTTCCATTAAGCGTTCAATTTTTAATTTTCGAGCTAAACTTTTAGCAATTGTAACATTTAAAAGTAGTTTCCGAGTAGCCTTAAAAACATTCAATTCTTGCAAATGTCAACTCTTTCATTGTGTAACTCTTTTTCTCACCCTAATCAACTTTGATTGATTTATCCGTTTTTATCTTCGGTTTGTTTCTTTTCTCTTTCATTGTGTAACTCTCTTTCTCACCTTGATCAACTTTGATTGATTTATCCAGTTTTATCTTCGGTTTGTTTCCTCGCCCTTCTATCATGATCTTCGCAATATCTATGTCAATACCAATGCTTGTCAACCTTTTATCTTAATTCTTGGCTGTTAGCTCATATTACTTTTTATTGAGATCTTCAATTTGACATCTATATTGTATATGTTTAATTTGACAACTACGATGATATAAAATTACAATACATTCTCCCTTATGCGTATAAAAGGGAAATGAAGATTTTTTTTTTTCTTTTAATTAATGAATGAAGGACAAATAAGGAATTTAATAAAATATGTAAAGGCAAAATAGGAAACTAAAAGATTTTTGTAAGTGACTATTCTATGTATCACGTATAGAAAAGTCACAATATACTAAAAAGTCACATGTGCTATAAAAAAAGTCACGTATATAAAAAGCTACGTTTGATTAAAAAGTCATATATAAAAAATATGTGACTTTTTCTATATGCAACTTTAATTCGATATTAATGCAAATGTAAGTTATTTTGAGAATCCCTTTCCAAAAAAAATGTGAGAAATAGTGAATGGAAAACCTCCCAAAAAAAAAAAAAGAAAAGAAAAAGAAACACGTTGAAATAGATATATGGAAGGAGACAAGGAAGGGGAAGCACTATGCGAGGGAATAGAGTTGCCAAGATGGGCAGACAGGAGCCCCAAAAAGCCCGGGACCACCGGCCCCATAATCGGCCTATTTGAGTCACGAGCCGCGACTTATTGTCGACCAAGCGGCACTGCCGGGCCAACTGTTTGAAAAAAATATAAAATGTTTGGCATGGGAGCCGCTGCAGGCGGCAAGGCGCTGGCCCGGCAGTGGGATGTACTTGAACTATAAATTTGCAAACTAAAGATAGTTTATTATGTGCCGACCTAGTTGGGATTTACTTGAACTATAAATTTGCAAATGATAGATAGTTTAGTATGTGCGAACATAGTTGGGATATACTCTAACTCTAATGATGCAAATTAATGAGTAATTATTTGTGTTGTTATGTTTTAAATTTTGAAAGTTTAAGTGTTAAAACTAGCTAGTTGTCGGCTATATAAATTTATGTAAACAATATTTGAATTTCAATGTTTTTTATGCAATAAAATATTAGAAGTTTATTATTAAAAATTTTAATTTGATCTTGTTGTATGTTTACCTTTTAATTAGAATTTAGAAGTCCAAAAGGCTAGTGATTTTTCTGAAAAAAGTAGCAAATTTCCCATTGAATTATTTCAATTGTAATGTATTTATTATAAAATTTAAATGTAAAATGTGGTTAAAAAAAGAATAAATAAAAAGGGGCTGGGTCAACCCGTGACCCATACGGGCCTGCCCACATGGGCCATGTGGGTGGGCCAGGCCATGGACAAAAAAATCCAGGCCGGTCTGGCCCTAACTGGAAGCCCACATCCTTTGACACCTCTACAAGCAAAAGAGACTAATCCGGTCGTATTTTCAAGCAGCCGTTTTCAAAAAGTTTAGCAAATCACCGTGTTTCTCCTAATTAATCCAATGGGGTATTTAAGCAAGATAGGCAGAGCTAGGATTTTCTTTTAGTAAGACAGGCTATCTGGCTATGCTGAGGGAATATTTAATGAGGAAATTAGACGATATAAACTTTTATTGGATGAGTTTGTATTATTACACCTTATTCCTAAAGTATTTGTAAATGTACCTCTTAGATTTGCATAAATACACATGCACCATCTATTTTTAATAGATATATATAATATATGTATCTTTGTATATTATACTATATTATATTATATTGTATTATACTAGTATTTCTTCCATGCGTTGCACAGGGAAAAAGAATTTGAAAATGATTTGAAACAAATTGACTGAAATATTTTTTCATAAAATCTAGTATCGTATAATAAATAATAAAGGAGTTAATATCATAGTAGATTTTCATATGATAAATTTAAATAAATACCCATATATAATTAGGTTGAGTGGAATAATTAGTCAATGCTTGAAAAATTATGGTTAAAGTAAACAAACCAAATTAAAAATGTTAAACTGAATAAAAATTCAAATTACACACCAAACTTCTATTTATTAGGAATCAGAAAAAAATAAATTATTACATCATATGATGTTCTCTAATTCTTAATTCTTAATAGAATACCTTCGAGAAGAGAAAAGATTAATAGAGGCTCCGAGATACTGGAATTTCACAACGTTCACAATAGATGAGTGAGATTCGAATTAGAATACCTATAATAAACCCACGAAATCAGATCTCCAGATTGGCTAAGAATCAAATTAGATCAATATAAACACAACCGTACTCGACAGTGTGAACGCTCAAAGTACGTAGACTACCCAAACTACCCTGAATAAAACCGAATCTTTACCAATTAACCCTTGAAGTAATATGTAAAATTACTAAAATACCCTCGCTTATGCAACTAGAAAATAGGCTGGAAAACGGTGCCAAAAACTTAAGTTTCTTAATTATATATATAGATTAAAAAATTGCTATTCTGTGGGACAAATGGAATATAATTTTATGCATTTAATTGAAATGTCATTCAAAAAATGAAGTGATAATCAATACTAATACTCTCTCAATCCAATAAAGATAGACTGATAGTTATTTTCATATAAATTAAGAAACGCTTGTTAATATGTAGTTGTTGAACATTAAAATTAAAAAAAAATAATTACCATAGGCATTATTATAATATTACTTCTACTAATATAGTAGTCAAAATTAAATTAGAAAAAAAAAAAAACCTTACCATAGACATTTAGGTTAGTTTGCCTCGAACCTTTATTAATAAATTATTTGTTCTTTGAATAGCAAATTCTAAGACAGTAAAGTGGTTTGGTTGTGAGTTTTTGTAGGTAAGAAGCATCGTTCGATTCTTAATGGTTGCAATTTGTCTTCCTTTTTTCACGACAACATTGTAGGTGGTAAAACGCGGTTCACAAGCCGGGCCCGAGGCCCTCTAACCCACTTTGTATCACCCGGCCTGACTCACTAGATGGTTCAGTGATTTCCGGGGTTTCAATTGACTTCAGCAGCAACTGTAATATGTCACGTGTTTGTTTACTATCCCTTGAAGCTGGATTAATTATATGATGA
>CAVNYN010248003.1:0-10366 GCA_963692815.1 Nyctanthes arbor-tristis
CTCTCTCTCTCTCTCTCTCTCTCTCTCTCTCTCTCTCTCTCGGATGCTAGTTTTAGTTTTACATGATTGCATAACCAAAGCTTTATGCATTCTTATTATCTGGGGCTTCGCTCTGTAATCACAAGTGCTACTGATGACTGATGTTCTGCGGTTCACTCTGTCAAACTTAAAGAAAGAAAATGCCATAATTCAAAATATGCTATTTCCTGGAGAAGTCAAAGAAAAATTATCCTTCCAAGTATAGTATATTCTGGATCAACCTTACGTCAAACCCAAGAGCAAAATGAGCAAAATAGCAAGTAGAGAGAAACGGGCACATACAAACATACAGGTTCATACTCCGTAGTGGTTTAATGTCATTGTGCGAAAAAATTACTCGACACTGCAAGTTTTTACTATGAATACCAACCTGTGTCCATTTCTGTGTGATCCATAGAAAATCTGTTCCACCAGTCCCATCTCCTCACCCCCAATCTCCCAAAAATAAATAAATAGATTCTGTTCTTTTATATGATATAGAAAAGTAGCTCGGCCTATTGCAGAGAATGAATGCCCGACATGCTATTTGAAAGGTACTAGGTTTACAGAGTTTTTCTTAACTTTTCTTTGATCATCCAGATGGGCGACCACACAGAGCTTCTGCACAGGGATGGCTTATATGCAAGATTAACCAGAAGACAAGCTGATGCTGTTGCATGATCCCAGTGACACTGGACGCTACTTCAACTTTCACTGTGTATTTCGTGCTATATATTTACATAGCAATGCAGCATGGAGGTTCGAGGAAGACTTTAGTGCTGACAATTATAAGATAGCATTAATCTTGACTAACATGGATTGATTTTTTCCAAGTGAAGAGAAAGAATTGCTATAGAAATACCAGATGCATGCTAATTCGTTACCATAGTTGCTGTCTTGTATTCATTTATATTATTATTATTATATTAAAAGGGGATTTAATTGTTCCAATGTGTAACCTTTTGCATGTCATATGTAATTTGCAAGAATATGATAAATATCTTTTCCTTTCGTTGAGATGCAATTTTCGTTATTGAGAATAAGATTTCAGTTTCTTGTTGAATAGATTGATAATGTCTCTGATGCCTTTTTTCTTCCTTTACTGTCAGAAATGACTGGAATTTGCCATTTATGGCTGATTTAGAGGTGGGGACCGTGGGGTGGGTAACTGGGTAGGTAGGTAGGGGAATAAATTATTTTTTCTTATTTTTTTGCTTATATTTAAAGAATAAGCATATATAGGTCATTTTATAGAAATAAGGACCTTACCCGCGCATTCGTGAAAAGTTGGAGACCCATGGAGTTGAAAAAGAGAATGGAGACCTAGTTAATACAATGTGCAAAGATTGGAGGCCATGTGTGAAATTCATCCTTTTAGAAATGTTAAAAAATATATATAAAAAAGAATAGAGCAAGAAAAGATTTCTTTAATCATATCATATGTATATATACATACATATGTGGGACATTACAGTACTACTTCTGATCTAACACCACATGGTGTAGCATCATACATATCATATGGCCATGTGACAATCATCGAGACACACTATATGGGAAATTATAACTATAGAGCACGCCACATAATTATATGGCACTATATGATGCTATAAATATGGTGTTTCATCAATTTTACGGTACTTTATGCATTTAAAGTCACTAAAGAGCAAGGGAACTCTTTTTGTAAAGTCACACCAGGGCTAGATTCAAGGGCCTAAGCGAAGTTTAAATGAGGTTTATTTTTGTAAATTTTAGATTAAATATGTTTTTAATAGTCTAAGCTTTGAAAACTTTTTTTAACATTATAAGAGCGAGATTATATAGGGGAAAAAAAGCTAGAGAAAAAAAAGCTAAGAGGAAAAACTTAGGGAAAAACCTATTTTCAAATAATGTCTAGGGGAAAATATAATGATTATAGTATTATAGGATTTTGTTTATTTTTTAAAACTTTTTTACAAATTATTTTGTCATTGCTTTTTTTCATACAATTGATATTCAATTTTTTACAAAATATTATTTTTTAAATTTATTATATATTTTTTTGAAGGAAGAAAGTTGGGGGGTGTAACGCCCCAGTGTGAGCTATTTGTTTGCTTTTCCTCGTTAAGAGTTTAGGTGTAGTTATTATTATTTTAAATGTTCATTACTTCTCCTTTTTTAAAACTGTCAAAGTTGATAACTTAATTCATTTTGTATTTATAATAATTGAAGTTTGTAATAAGTTCATAATGTTCATCATTCCAATGTCAACGGTTAGCAGTGATGCGACTGGTGATTCCCCATAGGTCTTGACTCGATAACATTAACATATAGATACCCATCTGAGGCTTTCAAAGAGTTCGGTTCACATAGTTCTAAGTATCTAAAATTTAGAAAACATGGAAAGAATGAATATAGAATATTCAGTGAGAAATCTTTACACATGTAAGTTTTCTTTTTTAAAAATGTAAGTTTGGGCCCAAATTACATCATAGACCCGTCTTACCCTGAGCGCTCAATATAACTTGTTCGGTTGGTACTCGTATCAAGATTTTTATCACAGGTCACCTAGGTGCCTCACAAAACCATAACTGATTTTGAATGTTTGATCATAGACTAGCTTGGTAATCACCTACAACCCAAAAAAAAGTGCCTTGGCAATAAAGATTTCATGTATCGAACATAATTCTATTCTGAAACTAATAGAAAAGATCTAGATGTAATTCCTTTTCTGAAAAGCACTTATATTTTAATTACTATGCATAACATGAACTAAATCATATAGTTTACTTCACATAGCATAGTTTATCTCATCATAGGTTTGATCATGAACAATACTTGACATTAGAGAAAATTTCTTGAATAATGGTATTACCATCATCATATATTACAAACATGAGAATACTAACACATGAGTTTTCTCATATAATTCATATAAGCATGTTTAACGAACACATAAAAGGGTGTAAAGATCACTCACATTAAATCCCTAATTGGGATTACTTTACTTGATTGTAGTCTTCTTCTTCCTTTGATTCGTCCTTTTTTAGCACATCCTTGTATTGAACTTTACATGCTCTACTATAAGTTTCAGAGTATATCTAACAGGATTTCTCACTTATTTAGAAGATGGTTTTCCTTGCTGTTCTCTCCCTTTTAGGTAAATGATACACACTCTTATTTTGGTGCATTGAATATAGAATTTTCTTGTGTAAAAAATGTAATTAGATAGTTGAGGGACTAAAATAGTCATAGGCAAAAGCATAAAAGGACTAAGAAATAATTTATAGAAGAGAGAGAGAGAGAGAGTGATGGACGGTTGGTGCACGAATGGAGCGGAAAAGTGCCAATTTGTAAGTTTTAGTTCCCAATATATCTTTGTCAGGCAGTTTGCATTTATAGGTTGTCACCAAGACCAATGACTTTCTTTCAAGTTTTCTCTCCTCTTTGTCCCACGTAGTGGCCCACCACATGGTAACATTGTGTGTGTTCATATATTTTTTTTTCTTTCGTTTTTTTATCGATTCACTTTTCAACTTAATTTCAAAAGGTCAAATGAAATCCAAATAAAGAGCTCTTAGTGTCCATATAAAGCTCTGGTAGAGAGTTATATAATAGCATTTTGAAAACTTTACAATTATTAACAATAAGAAAAACAAAAACATTATAAAATAAACGGCTAAAGTCGTCTTATTATCAATATTAACATATTTTGCATTTATTTTTTCTCTTTTCATCACTTAATCATTAAAATAATTTAATAGTTCTATTCAACAATAAAAGACTCATAATGTAAGTAGGTAGATTTTGTGGGTCGTTACAGGGGGAAGGTAAAAGAGGGGTTAATACAATTGATATTCAATTTTGTACAAAATATTATTTTTTTTAAATTTAACATATATTTTTTTAAGGGGAGAAAGTTTTTTTTTTTTTTTTTGGGAAGGTAAAAGTGGGGCTAAATTTAGCCCCTTTTTACCTTTTTCTCCTTTCAAAATGACTTCCTCCATTCCCCTATACATTAGTTGGTTTTGTTCCCCCAAATGAATAGTGCTCTAAGAGGAGTTATAGGTTGTGGAATTGAACTACTGATCAAGAGTATGAGAAACCAAATTAAATGTCACTAGACTATATATGAGTCTTGGCTTAACTTTCAATTCTTAATTTTCTTATTTGAAAAATGAACAAAATAAGTAAATATGTAAACAATATTCAAAGAAATTTTCATTCCAATAATTTTAATATCTGGTCAATTTGTAAGATATGTATTTAGTTATACTTTATTATTTAAGAAGCACGTATACACTAATAAAGCACTAAATGACCAATTTTGTTAAAAATTGTACTACAAAATTACTATTTGGTATATGAAAGTTTTTTTTTCTAAAAAACAATATTCTATATGAAAGTTAGAATATAAAAGAATTGTAATAACTATTATTTAAAAAAAAAAAAGCCTAAAAATTGAAATTGGACCTTAAGAAAGTAAAATCAAATGTGTGGGTGTAAGGATTTGAATAGTCCACCTATTAATAAAAATAGATAGAAATCAAAACATTCTCGTTCCAAAAAAAAAAAAAAATTTAAAACATTCAATAACTTTAATATATATATATATAACTCAAATATTAAAATTTCGAGCATTTCATATAAATATATGTGCATGATTTGTTTGTTTGCATTAAAGAAAAATTTCAATTTCAAGAACTATCTTCTTTCATTTTAATTTTAGGTGCTTTTGATACGAAAAATAGAAAAGAAAATATTTTTTAATTTTCAAAGAAAATATTTTGGCAAATAGAGAGCTAGTAATTGTTTTTTATAAAAGAATAGGAAAAAAAAGGGTAAAACTATACTTATTGTACCAAATACCAATTTTAATGTGAGGACATCAAGTGTTTTCTTTCTCACTATTTGCATATGGATTCATGAACTCAAATGTATTGTCCTAGGATAAAAAATTTTCATAAATTATATATTTTATTTTCAAAAGAAAAAAAATCTCCAATGAAACAATCTCATCATCTGTGTGCATGTGTGTTCTCTCTCTCTCTCTCTCTCTCTCTCTCTATATATATATATATATATATACACGACGCTCTTCCGATCTCTTTGATTTTTTCCCGCCTATTTTTTGTTGTAACACTTGCAGTCAGCCACTTGCGGTGCCGCTTGTGACGTGTATTGTTTAGATTTCTTTTTATATTTTCCCCCTAATTTTGGCTCAGAATACGCATATGTTTTTTCCCAGTTCCCCTTTTCATCCTCGACTCATGATATTGTTTTTTTCCCTAATTCATCTTTGTAATTGATTCATGGAAACTGTGTATTTGGGGATTGTATGTTCAATATTTTTTCAATCTTCGATATCCGTCGTAACTTTCCTTTCGACATTACTATCTATTTTGATCTAAAACTCTGGAATGGTCTTCGTGCTAGAGACTCTTGAATGAAGCAAAATTGATTCAAAGTACCTCTAGATGTAAACAATATCTTTAATTGACGCTATCTTTTCATAATTTGAATTTTGGAATGTCTTTGATTGAAGGGGTGTTAATTCCGTATATAGAAGGAATGTGGAATGTATTTTTATCACAATACGATTCTGTATTTGATATAGAATGACATCTTGGCCAACATAAGCCATCAGAGAGTCATAAGTCTGGGTGGGTACTAACAAAAATGTTTTTCCCCGTTGGGTGGAGCGGGAACTAATGACAGTGATTTATTTGGTAAGTCTTGGTGGCTGCTAACAACTTTTCTTCTTCTTCCATTTTTTTTTTTTTTTTAAACATTGAACATTTATTGATTTTTTATCCTTCTATATGTTAATGTGCTTCTTTTTTATGCACAGATTGTCATCAACAACTTAGTGCAGAAGGGATTGTACTAGGATGTATAGCTTATTTGGAAAATCTACAAGATTTATAGACTTCGTGCTTAAGAACTTGGAGTATAAAACGATAAATATTTTATTATTATAATCCGGTATACTCTTTTTCTTAATTATCTGATTTTTTGTCCATATTTTATATTTTGTTCCATTAAAATCTTAAGTTTGGTGGCATTGATTAGAAAAGAATAAGTGTAGTTGCAGTTTTGATTTACTTCACCAGTCTTGCAATTTCAAAGAGAATGGACATTGCACCTTATTGCATGTTTGTATCGGCTGCTCTTTGTTTTAAGGCATTTCAGTCTGATTAAGTTAAAACATCAGTATTAAAACTTACCGGAA
Source organism: Nyctanthes arbor-tristis (assembly GCA_963692815.1). Classification (NCBI taxonomy): domain Eukaryota; kingdom Viridiplantae; phylum Streptophyta; class Magnoliopsida; order Lamiales; family Oleaceae; genus Nyctanthes; species Nyctanthes arbor-tristis. The sequence goes on from CAVNYN010248003.1 coordinate 6,230, forward strand.
CGAAATCCTGGATTCGAGTCTATACCCTCCCCGAAGTTCCCCCGATTGTATTAAAAAAAAAAATTTTAAAACATCAGTATTAGCCAATGCTAAATTTTGCATTATTCCCTCAATATTTATTTATTTATTTTTTTTACCCTCCACATTTTACGGGTTTATAATTCATTCAACCTTAATTCAATTCAAAGCTTCTTAAATGCAAATGAAGTTTTTCTGATGATTTAAGAAGATAACAATTTCTATTACTTTTCAAAAGGCATCTATTTTCAAACTTGACTTCAATGACGGTGCCGTGCATATGAATCCAATTGATCCGTACTTCTCGCACAAGTTTCTTTCATTGATAAATTTTGATTTTCACCTATCCTGAGGTTTGAATATGCAATCTCTTTCTAACAGAACCTATTTTAATGCAGGAAAAAGCGTTTTCTGTGGATGGTGTTTTCTTGAATGGCGTTTCAGATTTTCTGATGAAAAGTTCATCCTAAAAGGGCATTTCAATCTCCGTAGTGCTGAAGCTAGAACCAGAATTCTATCCTTATATTATTTAATATATGATGAGAATGCATAATTTATATTGACAAAGTTGCTTTTAAATTCCAGTGTATTTCATAACTCTTATAAGGGATTAATGTTTTTTTATTTGCATGGTACTTACCAGGATTGATAATGTGGCCAGTCGCTTGCTTGGATGGAGGAGGGTTCAGAACTTGAATGTTGGTTAACTTTGGAACAGTAGACAAAGGGGCAATGAGACCTTAGAATAGTTGGTTGGTTAAGACGGTTGGAATGGAAGATATAGGTGGATTCAAATTTTATCTAAGCCGTCAATTTTGTATCGACGGTTTATTTATTTATTTATTTGCTTCAGTAGATAAAATTGAGTATAAATCCTAAAAGAATAAGATATGTTGTTATAATAAATCCTAGGAAATTTAATAACTCTAATGGTTGTAGATTTTTCATGTTTGTTGATAGAAATTGTCAACATAATTATTTATTTTATTTCTTTTATTTGTTGTTGTCAGTAATAATAATTAAAATGGAAGGACTACGGTCGATTTAGGATAAAGGAAGTTGTGATTTTTTTTTTTTTTTACAAGAATGTATTCTTTTCATTATATTCTCATTTCATTAAGTTTTTAAAGGTATCGCATCAATTGTCCTTGTGATTATAATGTTCCTTTGTTTTTTCCCCCTCAAACATCTCAACTCGACAATACAAACCTAAGATGCAATTTTAGTTCATAAAAGAAGAAAACTACAAACGAAGGAAGTGGGACATGTGAACCTTACCTTCCAATCAAAATTATATCCAATCCTATCAATGGTCTAATTAATTAAATGCATGAATGCAATGTGGAGTACCACTCCCTTACAATAAAACCTACACTTAGTAGTTTATGAAATCTAGCTTGTCCAATATAGAGAATTTCAGCAGCTTATGTGGTAACAATACCATGAATTGAGGCGTGCAATTCTTGTAACAGATAAAACCGCAGGTAGCCCTGCGCTGAATGCCCAAAATTTGCCATCTAATCTGCAACTTCGTTACCTTCTTGCTTATAAACATAACATCAATACCATATTGCTTCACAAAGTTCATGATGTACATTTGCACTTGATTTATTGTTTAAGACCTTTTTATTATGAGAATTATGTAGATTAAAAATGGTTTTTCAATATGAACCCAAAAAAAAAAAAGTGTTTTTTTAATGTACATGTACTCAAACTTTCACATTTGTATTTTGGTTTTGTCGAAATCACAGTGGTCTTTTGATTTAGATGTGTATGATGATGATTTTGATGATTTACAACTAAGATGCATAAATTTAATTGTCAGAAGAAGGGTTTATATTACTGTCCTTTCCATGATATGCTTAAATTCAATTACCTTCTAATATAATTATCAGGATCACATTTGTACGTCGTGTTATATAGATTGTTCTACTTTTAAGACTTTTATATGTTTGATTTCAATGTCTACTATATTTTATTCTGATTTAAGTGTTGAAGGAGCTTAGGTTGTAGTTATTTTTATTTCATCAAACTATTCTTTTATTGAAGCATTGCTACATGTCTTAGTAAATTGTTAATATTTTTGATAAGTTTCCAGTTCACATAACTTCCCATAATCTCAATTGCTTTAGAGAAGCCTGATCAAGTTGGTCAATGTATTAGGAATGATTTATTTTATTTTTAAACTATATATATATATATAGTGGATACCTTGAAATATATTTTTGTTGTTAAATATTCGCAACTTCTAGCTTAATTATATTTTTCCCAATCTCTGTTATATATTTATTGCACGAGTATGGCACTCTCTGTTATATTTTGTCTCATGCTCTAGTCTACCTGGCTTCGAACCCAAATTCGTACCGGACACCTGATTCCCGCAAAACCCGTCTTCTGAAAATCCGACCCCGATTCCTTCATTTGTTTCCCTCCTTTCTTTCTCCCATTGCTACATACACCGGCGTGACGCGCTGGGGAAAATAATTCTCTGTAATTAATTCAATAAAATAAACCCTAAACCCAAAAATTATTATGGACTACCAGCAGCCCCGCCCCTTCATGCGGCCACCGCCACCTCATCCACCGCCGTCTACGGCGGATCCCTACCAAAGGCCACCACCCCCGCCTAACCAACCTTGGTCCTCTTACTCTGCTACCCAATTCCATTACCAACCACAGCTACAGCACTCGTCATCTCCCCCACCACAGTGGCTTCCGCCCCCGCCCCCGCCCCCGCTGTCATTTCACTCGTCCGACAATACTCAGTACCCTCCATACCCTGTGCACCAGCCTTCCCCTTATACTTCGCATCCTCACTATCCTCCTCCGCATCCTCTACAGCCTAGGCCCCCTCAGGTTCCGCATTCTTTTTCCCAGGTATGTTTCTGAATTGTTTCACCCCTCACTAGTTAAAAAACAATTCAGCTGCATTCATCTCTTTCCATATTCTTTGGATATATTGGGAAAAAACAAAAGACAATTAACAGACAAGATTCATTACCATCGTAAGTTAACTTATTGTTCGCTGATTATTCATTTCGGGCAAGAAATTCTCTTTTTTGGACGGATATTCTGGTTCGTTGGCAAGTTTTCTAGTTTCTACCTTGTTTTAAGTCGTGGCATTATACACATTTGTGGAATTATGAAGAGATATTTTTTAATTGTCCTCATTAACCTGTTTAGTTTGTTACTTTTCTTGTGGGTTGATCATGTATGCCTGTGCATTAAAAAAGCTCTTATTTCTAAGTTTTTTTAGCTTGCGTAGGAACAAGAAATGTCTTTTCCCCAATGGTCTGTGATGTGGGTATTAGGAAAGAAATATCAGTTTTCTTGTTTATGCACTTATACTAAGGTGTGTATGCGTTACCCATTTATTCAATCTGGAGGCATCCAAAGTGGACTATTTTTATTTAGATGCTTTTCTTTTGCCTATTATTTCTTTTATTCTTCATTCCTTGTTTTACATAGACAAAGAATACTTTTTGGAACACAAAATTCACTGTGGTGGGGAATTTTGGTTGGTTTACTGATGCACGTTTAATGCAGAACTGGGAGAATTCAAGCTGGGGGCTTCATCAGAATTGGGAATACCAAGGTCAGAATGTTGCTTACTAATATGTTTTGACAACTGTGTCTTTGCTTACCATTATGCTTGATTTACTGCTTTATGTCATTGTGGTTTTTAATTTACTCACTTGACCATTTCATATAAATTTTAACTGCCATTTTCTAGAACTCTGATTATGTGCGTATGGCTCTTATGACTAATTTATTCACTACTCTCTCTTTGGGCCACACTTGGGTGGGGAAAAAGTTTTGGCATCATCAACCTGTACTGAATGGACATTACTGGCTTTTTTTATTTTTTTGGGGGGGGGGGGTGGCTGGGGTACAAAATCAATTTGGAGGCATTTAAGGCTAAGAACCACGTTTCGGGGTCTTGCACTCACTCCCTTTACGACCAAGATCAGGAGCTATTCATAGAGCCTGGGTGACCCTGCCTAGGTCAGCAGAGAAATCCATTAAAGAATGGCTTTGACTTGTAGCAGCGAGATAGGCTGGCTTTGCTCCTGAGGCACATACCTAAAAAAGCGCCAGCCAGATCGGAAGAGCGTCGTG
>CAVNYN010248013.1:0-38199 GCA_963692815.1 Nyctanthes arbor-tristis
ACGCTCTCATTTTGTATACCTTGTTCTTTTTCTCACATTGAGGACAATGTGAATTTCAAGTTTGGGGGTGATTTTGCAATTGTATTGAGTATGCTAGCATGAATTGCCTTGCCCAAATTTAAAATGTTATTGATTCATAGTGATGATCCCAGGCTTATCCTATTTTGAGATTTAGTCATGACCAATTGTCCCTTACATTAGGAAATTATGAATTGAACTAGTTGATAGTTGTGCACGACTATTCCAATCTCTTTTTGACCATTCCTTTTGAAATAAGTTTGGGGGTAGTTGAACCAGTGAAGGAAATCTCTAAGAATGTGGTGATTCCATGCATGTTGAATAAATTTTGTGTGGAGTGTTTTTGACTATCAAGTAGAGACTTGGTAATGACCATATGCTATCACCAAAAAAAAAATTGTAGGAAAAAGTTGCCTGCCCCAAGGAGTGTGAGCTAGCATTGAGTAATTTGGCCCTACGCATCTCCAATGTGTAGGAGATGATCTACCGATGAAGAAGGCTACCCTTAGAGACTAGTGCGTGAACTACCTACGAAAAAAAAGGAAAATGAAAAAAACTAATATTTGTTCAAGTATAGTTACCTTTTGGGATTTAGATAATTAGTAGGTTTGAATTGCCTAGTTGAATCTTCATTGTCAAGACACTCAAATTTGAGAGAATCACCACAAGACTAGATTGTTGACATTACCGGTAAGACTTAACCAAGCAATAAGAGAGAGAGAGAGAGAGAGAGAGACTATCTTTTGTTTTAAAATCTAATTTTGTTTATTTCCAAATTGACATGATCATTGGGAGTGACTGTTCCCGTTCTATTTTGTCAAATATGGATAAGCCTAACTTTTTATTTTGTTGCACTTTCGGGATCACTCTTGTGAATCGATATTACAATTTTGCATTTGGAAGCTAGGTTACAAGTTTACCTACATTGATGATTTGAGTTTTAAGGGTTCGAATGTGATTGTAGACATTCTTGCTCGAGACGAGCAAGGCTTTAAGTTTGGGGTGTGATAAGTGTGTATTTACACACTTATTTTAGCCTTTAAATGAACAAATTATTAATTACTTGAGCGGATTTCTACTCACAATTATTTCAATTTCATCTTTGCAGGTCAAAATCACCAATTGGAAGGAAGAAAGCAAAAGAAGAGCAAAATGACTAATTTTTCAAAAGAATTTGAAGTATGAGGACTTGTTTGCATTCTTAGAAAACTTGAAAGACCACGTTTGGAGTCATTTTGAAGCTTAAGGACCATTTAGAATAGCTTTTGAAGTTTCTAGACTCAATGGGAAAGAATTGAGTGAAAAGGACTAAAGGTGCAAGAAAAAGTGAACCTGGGGACCAAAATGAGAAAATATGAAAGTTGGCCTACCCGCGGCCACCCGCGGCCTAGTGATTTTTTTTTTGCTGCCCGTGGGTAGGCCGTGGAATGCATTCCAAGGCCTACCGCGGGCTACCTGGAAACATCTGACTTCGATATTTTGAGCCCCTTTTGTGCAAATTTGGAGAGCTTGGTGTCCTGTAACCCTAAAAACATGTTCTCCTATATAAAAGACTAACTGTGACAGCCTCAATCCCACATCGCTTGGGTAGAGAAAGTGAAACCAATTTATAAGCCATGATGCCCATTTCAACTGACATGAGGCCTTTTGGGGTAGAAGTCCAAGAGCAAAACTGTGCGGATTAGGCCCAAAGCGGACAATATCATATCAAAGTGGAGCGAGTCATTACAAATGGTACCAGAGCAGAGCCCTACCGGAAGTGTCGCCAACGAGGACGTTGGGCCCCCTTAGGTGGGGTGATTCTGTAACGACCCGCTCCACTTTGACATGATATTGTCCGCTTTGGGCCTAGCCCGCAAGGTTTTTGCTCTTGGGCTTCTACCCCAAAAGGCCTCATGTCAGATGGAGTGGGTCTCTTGGCATAAAAACTAGTCTCTCTTTCTCTACCCAAGCGATGTGGGATTGAGGCTGTCACAATCACCCCACCTAAGGGGGCCCAACGTCCTCGTTGGCCACACTTCTGGTTGGGCTCTTCTCTAATACCATCTGTAATGACTTGCTCTACTTTGACATGATATTGTCTGCTTTGGGCCTAACCCGCACGGTTTTGCTCTTGGGCTTCTACCCCAAAAGGCCTCATGTCTGATGGAATGGTACCAGAGCATAGCCCTACCGGAAGTGTGGCCAACGAGGAAGTTGGGCCCCCGTAGCTGGGGTGAATGTGACAGCCTCAATCCCACATCGCTTGGGTAGAGAAAGTGAGACCAGTTTATAAGCCATGAGACCCACTCCATCTGACATGAGGCCTTTTGGGGTAGGCCCAAGAGCAAAACCGTGCGGGCTAGGCCCAAAGCGGACAATATCATGTCAAAGTGGAGCGGGTCGTTACACTAACTCTGCATCCATCTAGGGTTCTGTTCTTGGAGTTGTTCTTGGAAGCAAAGGTTAGGGCAAAGTAAAAGAGAGAAGGAAGAAGAAGAGAAATTTTGAGAAGAATTATAAGCTTGTGCTTCCAAGGGTTGGGAATCCATCTAAGGGAAGGTTTACATTCTTGTACTTGTATTTCCTCTTTGTTTTTCTCATTTGCAATGCATTCCACTAACTCTCTACTTTGTCCCCTTTTTGTAATGAGATAAACATTTTGTTGTTGGGATTTTTGGTGTAGCTTAACTAAGCTTAATTAATATCAAGGCATGCTTTTCTTGCTTTGTTTTGTTCTTATGTGTGGTTGTTATGACATTTAATGCCCTTCATTTACTTAGCCAATAAATGATGCGTTGAGTGATTTGTATAGCTTTCGAAAGAGGAACATACATATTAGACCAAATAACACCCAGGGTTCTCGTAGGATAGAGAAATATACTCCTATTCCTAGGTGACTCATTGAGGCATTTTTACAAACACTTAATGCAATTAGTTAGATTTTAATTGACATAGAGATATAGTTGGTTGATCCAATTAATTAAGGCTAATTTGACACTCGAGAGAGGTAATTAGCTAGAATAGGAAATTCGAGTCTAACACTATGAATAAGTAACTTGCTTGTTAGCTTGTTGGTTTGTTAATTAAGTAAGGTTAAGTGAAACCAAGAACCCCAACCACCACATCTTTATGTTCACACAACTCCACTTGCATCCATTTTATTTAAGTTCCTTTCTTCTGTGTGCTTACTTTCATATTTTCAAATCAAAATCCCATTTTAGTTGTGTGTTTATTTTGTTAAGCCAAATAATTTAACTAGAGTAATATCAAGTAGCAACTCCTCGTGGGATCGACAGCCGGACTCTTTGTTCATTGTATTACTTGATACGACTTGTGCACTTGCGGTATTATACACATCTTTAAGTTCGTAACATTACTTATGCCTTTTAAGTTTATTTGTTACTCCTTGGTCTTCAAGTGATGTCTCTGATAGATTGACTAACTTGTGCCTCCTATTCTAGTTCCTTATCTCCATCATTTCTTGTGCCAAATAATGGACCAATGAGTACGGTCGTGCTAACAGACCTTTCCATCTTTGCCTAAACTAAGTTACAAACATTTTTATGAAATGAATAGTTACATGGGCAAAATATATCCTAGTTAGCACATTAATTTACACATCAAGAGGAACCAAACAAATCCAGTAAGAACATCTACCCACCTACAAAATTTGACTTGGGGAATTAGATAGCCTTTAAAGTAAATTAGTATCCAAGACAAAACAAAGAGAGATTTACCCAATAATCCAAGGAGATTCGAAATCCAAATAAAAAAACCAATTAATTACGCCACAGAAAAATTTCTACCTAAAAAGCCACAAAATTGACAACTTTTTTTTTTTTTGAAAAATGGAATTTTATTAGACAAATTAAAATAATCAGTACAGGCATGTGTAAGGGGGACGTCACCTCGTTCTCTAAAAGGAAAGAAAAAGCCAGCAGCAAAGAAACAGAGGCAAATAAATTGCCTAAGCAACATAATACAGAGCAAAGCATTGGCCTAAAGCAAGCATAGAATTGATTATTAGAAAAATTAATTTCAATTTAAAGAAAAACCTAAAGTCAAATTTAGAAAAAAAAATTACATACAGTTCCAGAATCGACCACAACCCTAAATTGTCAAGTCTGCTTGAATTTTCTGACTCCATCGCTACACGGACTACCACAAGAAACACAAAAGCCAGACGACAGCAAGAAAAAGAACTTAAAATCAGTTATAGAAACGGAACATCCAAATTGATGTGATTATAGAGTTGAAACTTTGAGAAACTTAGAGGAAAAGGGCGAGAGGAAAGAAAAAGAACCTACCTACCAACTGCCAATCTAGAACCAATAACCGCCAGAGAAGATGAGATTCTGCCAGAGAAGACTGCTTGTTGGTGAACTATGACCGTCGGTTGAATGAGGGAAAAGTCTATGGATTTCGCTTCTAACTACAGAGTGTTTAGACCGAGGAGGAAATGTGTAGCTTGCAAAAAGATTGTTCTACCCTCCCCCTTTTGGGACGATAGTAATGTGTATAACAGCGCTTAAGCTTTGCTGCTGTACACCAAAGCGATAGCAACGACATTTTCATTTGTTGTGACGACAATAGGTCGCCTCTGTAGTACGTTTGACATATTGAAGTGATATTCAATGTTGTTGTTATAGAGCTACCTTTTTGAGGTGACATCACCATCGTTGCTATAAAAGTCACCCCGATTGGTGCTATTTGTTGTAGTGCGTGTTTTGTAGTACTTCGGGTGGTGTTGGACTCCTCTCTGGATGTGCTTTCTATAGACATCAAGTTTATGAAATTTAGACACTTTTACAGTGACGAAAGTGCTAGCAGGTTGGTTTGGTCTCAACGGCTTGGCATGAGGCGCGACGTTTATGTTTGGCCTTGGTTGCTGAAAATGACTCCTCTATCTTTTGGTATGGACCAGTGGATAGGTCAGCTTGGTAAATTGGCTTTTTCCTCTCTCTCTCTTTTTTTTTTTTTACACACTAGCAGATCACTGTGTAGGGTGATTAATAGGTTTTGGAGTTACCATGGCTTCGTTACTATTGGTTGTGCTGGATATAGGAATTAATTGCCAATTTGTGTTTATTTAATCTTTCATGTGATTAAATGTTATTTAACCCTTTGTGTGATTTAAATGTGTTGATTGTTTTACTATTTACATTTGTTTCGATATCTCATGTTGCATGTGTTACTTGGTGCATGTTTTGTGGGATTTCAGGATGCATTTGAATAGATGGTGTTGACAGGTATAATGGTGCCATAGATGGTAAGGTGGTGTATTAGTAACGTGCACAGGGTGGTGTTGGTCCTTTGTCTAGGGAAAACTCCTGATGTTGAGTTGTGTGAGCACTAGTGTAAAGTCTCAGTGAGCTTCGATGGATAGTTTAGCTAAGCTCTTGTGGAAGTTCTGTAGACTCGGGGTGAGAGTGCTGGTGAGCTCAAGGAGTTTTTAGTAAACTTTGGTCATCTTATTGGAAGTGGAGTCTTTGGATGCCTAGTGTGTTGGCATGGGTTATAGAGAAGAGCCCTGTTGACCTGAGTCATTAGTAGGTTACCTATTGACTAGATTGTGTGAGCAATCTGTGAGTTGTGGATATGGCTAGTAGAGAGATTAGTTCCCTTGAGAGATCATGTAGGGGTCATATGTGCATTATTATTTGTTCAGCTAAGTGTTGGTCTTTGCGCTTACCTTTAAGTGTGTTTCACACCATCTTATTTTTTATGTCATCTTAATTTTGATCTTGATTGGCTCATGCATATTTTGCATTTATCATCTGTTTGTGTGACATACATGCGTGTATATATTGTGGCAATAGGTAAGGACTGTAACATCTGATTGTTCCAACTTTGTGTTTGCTTGTAGGTTTATAGTTTATTAGGTGAGGGTTTGTTAGGTTTTTCTGCTATCTAATAAACTCGATAAATAATTAGCTGTTATTATAGGCTGTAAGTATTGTACTGAATTATATTGCACGTGCTTCATGGCTAGCAACTTGGCTGTCTAGAAAAGTGATTTATTGGGCCATGCGGAGGAAATAGGTTCGGTCTAGATGCTCGAGACCCATGATGATGCACTATATAAACGTAATCCTATCTCATTTTAGGATGCAACAAGTGGCAGTGTGTGAAAGACAAGACCTCGGCTCTGTTTAAGTTGTCTTGTGGAGCATGGACCTGAACTTTGTGGTCCACAATTCCCGCCAGGGGTGGCGCTGGCAACTAGGGTCTGGTGGGAACAGCCAAATAAGAGAGACACTAGGGAAGTTTTGTTTTTTGTTTCATCTGTTTTTACGCCATTGTTGATTTCTTGTAGTTTTTTGTGATTTTATTAAGTTAATCTTATAATTGCTTTTGTGTACGCGAGGATTAAACCTAAAACTAACAAAGCTAGGACCTTGACTTTAGACCATGCAGCTTTAAAAACAAGGTAATTAAAAGGTAATTCCCCATATTGAGGCTCGACTTTGATGCTAAGTTGTTTCATATTCATAGTGTGTACCTTATTATCAATCTTATTATTGAGAATTGGGTCGCTTCAGCAGCTTTTGCGCACCACTTTTCTTTTTATTTACTTTTTTTTCAACTCGGTTGAATACATATGTCCGCGTCAGTCAGGTTGATCGGGCAAACTTGGGTGGACGGTTGCAACAACTAGTGTTTTCATGAAACAAGAAAGAATTCAAGGAGATGGTTGCAACTTGACATATATAATCCCAATCGATGGTGTTGGTCCAACCAGTTAAATTCCGATTAAATTCCGTTACGTCGTCATTGCTAGACTCCAACAATTTAATTTTAAACCACTCATTTAAAGTCAATTAACTTTTAATTTTTTTATTAAACTGTAAAAAGCAAACAAGAGCGTAGTCTACATTCAAATGTAACTTTTTGATAATTACAAGGATAGTTAGCACTCAAGAAGACTATTTTGTTGAAAAGTTTAACTGCAGTATATTTATACACTTTAGCAATAGAAATACGTATAGGTAAAAAAAAAAAAAATCTATACAAGAAATTGAACTTGAGACTTTTAAGTCCTAGGACCAAATCAGCCATGTACCCTAACCAATATATTAATTTCACAAAAGGTCCCCAACCTTCAGGTGAAGAGTCGATTAGGTCCTCAGCCTTTTTTTCACTCTCCTGGGTCCCCCAGCCTTTTATAAATATGCACCAAAGGTCCCTTTTTTCACTATTCGGTCAAATTTTTAAAAAAATAACGATTATGCCCTTAGTTTATTAACATAAAAAAATATTTACAAATAATAAAAAATTTTAAAAAAGAGAAAAAAACCCACCCCACCCTACTCCACCCTTCAGCTCTCCTTTCCTCACTCCAAGAAACGCGAGAAATGGCAGCAAATGGGGGAGATTCACCCCCCAATGGTAGCAACAATGCTTCTGGAAATGGTAGCAAAAATTGGGAGGTGAATCCTCCCCCTTCAAAAAAAGCTGCCAGAAACGACATCATTTTGCAATGCTGTCGTTTCCGGCAGCAAAAAGACGTGGGGAGAATCCACTATCCCAAATAGCAGCAAAGGGAGGATTCTCTTCCCATCTTTTTGCTGCCTGCTGCCAAAAATGGCAGTAGCGCTGCCATTTCTGGCAGCATTTTTTAGGGGGTAAATCCCGTCCCCCTTTGCTGCCGAAAACGGTAGCATTCTTGCTTCCATTTTCGACAGCATTTTTAGTGGAATTCATCGCCAATTTTTGCTGCCATAAACGACTGTAAAAATGCTGCTGGAAATGCCCGTAAAAATCTGCCATTTCTGACAGCATTTTTGGGGTTTGAATGCCCCCATTTGCTGTCAGAAACAGGCTGTTTCTGGCAGCAAATGGGGGATTCAACCCCCATTTTCACCGCCGGAAACGACAGCACCTGTTCTTGGAGGGGAGTGGAGGGGAGGGAAGGTTAATGGTGGGGTGGGGTAGGGTAGGGTAGGGGTGGGGGCCCTTTTTTCCTTTTTATTTAAATTTTTATTATTTTTAAATATTTTATTTTTAAAGTAGATAAATTAAGGATATAATTGTTATTTTTTTAAAAGATTGACCGAATAGTGAAAAAGGGACCTTTCATGTGTATTTATGAAATGTTAGGGACCCAAGAGAATGAAAAAGAAGGTTAGGGACCTAATTGATTCTTAGCCCAAAGATTGAGAACCTTTTGTGGAGTTAACCCTATAAGAAAAAGGAGCGAGATGCTCAAGGCCAACTTGTCTCGAAACCCACCACAAAATTTCCACAATTTCAACTACTATCTCAATTAAGATGTCTCAACAAAATATGAAGTCAAAGGCGGTGCATTTGGTTTAATGCTAATGGTGTTTTGATTTCATAGTTATTACACATTACATAGAATTGTACCCTGAAACGCATGTCAAGATGTATGTATGTTCGAAACTTTGGTTCACATCTGATCATTCCTTGCAAATACTTTTATCACATATATTGACCCTTTTTTTTTTATCATACATAAAAGTGTTTTAGTGCGTGAGAGCAGGGCACGCTCTCAATACTTATTCACATCTTATAATGTTTAAAACACTAATTATAATGCTTGATTTTAATCTTTCTAACTAGTAGCCATCTCGAGTTTTTTAAAGAAAAAAAAGGCAAAAAAAAAAAAAATAAAATAAAAAAATAAAAGTAAAAGCCTAATAATCAAAAGGCAGAAATAGCTTGTGCTGAATTGCTGTATTTTGAGATTCTTAGTAGAAACCACGTATATAGGCCACATGCCATGTTCGGCCAGCTTGTACAAATTGCTTATTATTTATTCATATTTCTTACATCTGTATATGATTATTATATAGTTAGATAGAATTAATACATATTTTCTATTGGTTAGGTAATGCAACTTGGAAATAATTATAATTTGATATGTGCATGCACTAACTACTACCCTGACTGATCTTGTCATTTATTTTACGAAATAGACTGACACGTTCGGGACCAATTAAAATGGCATGGTTTATATATTAAATTTGACTAATGAATTCTTTATCAGAAAACTGAATTGCATGTGCAATTATCTTTGAACAATATTCATTGGGTATGCTGTCGTTTTGATGAAGAGATGTGGCGTTTTTCTTTCCTCTATTTTTTTTTCTTTTTTCTTTTTTTGGGAATATGATATCGGGGTGAATTTAATTGTTCACTATTTTGAAAAAAAGAATTGCTATCTATAGGCAAAACAGTGAAGTAATAATGATCGATGTGATATATATGAATTTGGCTCATTCATTTTTGTAGAATATTTTGTGGAAATAGACATTTCCTTCTCAAAATATTAAGAGATTCATGAGATATGTGTGTGTAACTTAAAACCAAAGCGCTAAAACAAAGAATATTTTATTTCTCTACCAGTAAATAGAAATTGTAAAAATCAAGCTTCATTTCATTGTAACTAATGTATTTTTTTAAAGCACAATTACAATATGCAATTTAACAATACGTTCAAAGTTGTATAGATATAATAAGTTGTACTAAAGCACAACTCAAAAGAATATAAAATAAGTAGAACAAGTCCTATACAGGGGAATCGAAACTAAAATACATCTAGGTTTCACGAGCCTAGCCCATATAACTAATTGTCTTTAATCTATTTAGTCTCAACTAATTAGACATATCATAATCAAGCCCTATCGATATTAATTCTATGGATCGTTTACTTGATTTGGTTGGGATTGTGCAATTTCAACTAATAAGGGTTTGTCCTGTTTTGAAAAATATGTTCTTGGCCAGCTCATTCCAGCAAAGTCTACCCTCCACATCTTATCCCATAAAACCCCACATATCTCACAAGCCTCTATCCCTATTCCCTACCACCACCTTCATCAGAATGGCTCATTTGAATTTCTCCCTCACCCTTTTTTCTCTCTCTACAATTCTCTGCCTCCTCATCCCAACCCTCCATGCTCAATCTGCGCCGGCCCCCGCCCCCTCCGGCCCTATCGACATTTTTGCAATTCTTGAAAAAGCTGGCCAATACACCACCTTCATCCGCTTCCTCAACCAAACACAAGCCGGAAATCAAATCAATAGTCAAGTGAACAGTTCCAGAGATGGAATGACTGTTTTTGCACCAACTGATAATGCATTCCAAAATCTTCCCGGAGGTTATCTTAACAGACTTTCCAATCAACAGCAAGTGCAGCTTATTCAATACCATCTTCTTCCTAAATACTACTCTTTAGAAGATCTTCTGACAGTAAGCAATCCCGTTAGGACACAGGCCGGTGAGGATTTTGGGCTAAATATCACAGGACAGGCCAATCAAGTCAATGTCTCGACTGGAGTCGTCGATGTCCCAGTTTACAATGCACTGCGAAAGGACCCTCCTTTGGCTGTTTATCAGCTTGACAAGGTTTTGCAGCCTTTGGACTTTACGCAATCAAAGGCTCCGGCAGCTTCTCCTCCGGCGGCCGCTACCAATGGAACAAAGAGTACTGATTCCGGTGACGACAAGAAAACACCTGATGCACCGTCTCCGGTGAATAGCGCTGGAAAGATGGGAGTGGGACTTGGATTGGTGTGTGGCCTTTGGCTAATGGTGTGCTACTTGGTGTAGAAATGATGAGATAATTCATGCACACTTGCTTTTGGGATTACTACTTTGTCTCCTTCTTTGGTGTTGATATATTTTTTTAATTGAATTTGTTTGTTTTTCACTGGAGTTTTAATCCTTTTTTTTTTAATCTAATATATTTCTTGTACTTTCCATCTTTCATCATTATTTTTAAGGAGTTTTCAACTTTCATTTATGTCTTACTTGAATGATTCATAGTGCAAAACTACTTAATTTCTGATATATATATATATATATATATATAGACACACACATAAACAAATTGGCGCAAACAAATATAACAGGAGATTTGTGGCTGGGTGCAATATTGGGTACTTAGTAGTCACCACCGTCAAGAACATTTATAAAGTTAAATAAAAACCTATGATGCAACTTTAAAAACTCGCCTTTTTCGCATTGACTGCATCATGCTTTGTATTAATTTTTTTATTCTTTGTAAATGGTTGAGAGCAAGGCAGCTGGGAATGGATTTTTTTAATATATTATTGATGAAAGTTTTTACAGTGCATTATAGATATATAATGAGTATAAAAAAGGAAAATACAATTGCAAGAAAATCATAAGAATATCATACTGATAGGAACCCACTTTAGTCAATTGCATAGGGGAGGGTATTTTAGGAAATTAGTGGACAAGTTCTGTTACGCGCTATAAAAGGGGATTAGGGCATTCATTTTCGGAAGGCAGTTATTTGGTTAGAAGTGGGGTTAAATCCTTTGGGAGAGAGCAAGGCTCTCGAATGCTTGTGATAGGAACCTAGTTTAGTTAATTGAGTAAGGGAGGGTATTTTAGGAAATTAGTGGACTAAGGCGTATTACACATCATAAAAGGGGATCGGGCCATTTATTATTTGGTTAGAAGTGGGGTTAAACCCTTTGGAAGAGAGCAAGCCTCTCGAATGTTTCCAACCTTTGTAATTTCCATATAATTCCAGCAATTTTTAATGTTCAATTCCATACATGGTTCGGTGATTGTTCCGCAGTCTATCACCTACCTTCCTAATTTACAAAAGAAAAGAAATAATTACAATTACAAATTGATTTCTTTCTACACTTCTCCTCAAGTTGGATCATAGATACCAGTAATCATGTCCAACTTGACAATAAGATTATCAAACATTTGCCTCGAAATTTCTTTGGTAAAGATGTCTTGAGACTTCTGGATTTTTTTTAAACTTCCATTCCACATGACAACTTAATTTAGGGATAAATTAAATAGGGACCAAAAAGATTGACGACCGAAGGTTAAAAGAATGATAAATCTGGAAAAAGAAAAAAGAAGAACAAAAGAAGTGACTCGGTGGTGGATAAAATCAAATATGGGACCCCATATTTTGTTGGGTTTGTTGCCAAAAATAATCCACAGTTGAAAAAGAAAAGGAAAGGGAAAGAAGAAGAATCCTAGGAGGAAAAGAAATCGAAATCATAGAAGAATTGTCTTGTCTTCCAAGGAAACGAAGTCTATAAATAGAAATGTTTTCTTCTTCTTTTATACACAAGTGGTACAAGTGAGTTGAGAGAAAAATTAGTGAGTCTAGCACCTTGAAGAGTTTTCTTGTAACTATTTGTAGTTTGTTCGAAGGGTAGAAAATTAGGTGTGGTAAAACTCGGGGTGATTTTCTCGGTGTCACTTGGGTTGAGTCAGAGAGTCTTGTGAAGAAAAATATTAGTCTAGCGTCTTGAGATTTCTTGTGTTGTTTGCTGGTTGGGCAAAGAGTAGAAATTGGTAGATGCGATAAAGCTTGGTATATTTTTCTTATTATACTTGGGGAATTGGTTTGGCGAGTGAGAATTCTGTATGGTTGTAACCGACTTTAATCATATAGTGGAAAGCTTTGACAGTCTGTTAAATTTGTCTTCGTCTTTTATTTTTCTTGTCTCAATTAAATTTCTTGAACAACGGTCCTGCAGGCGTAATCGGGGAATCTACATTAATTCCCAACATATTTGTCTTTCTCAAATAAGGAACAAAACAATTAAATAAAAGAGCAAAGGGAACAGAGAGGAACCAGTGCCATAAGGAACAAGAGGGGAACCTGTTTCGCTTGCCAGAACAGGAAGAAAAAATTTCAGAAAATCAGGGAAAATGAAAAGAAAGAGGAAGAAGAACAAGAAAATAAACTACCAAGTAAGCTTTATGTCGATTTTAGACTCAATCCTAGCCTAGGTTTTGTGAAATACCGAGCGGTGATATGCTTTTGAGCACTGTGAAATTTCGCACAATATTGGTAGTTGAGTTTAAGTCTTGTTATTCATGGGTTAAATGGTAAGAATGATAGTTTGAATATAAAAAGGGAGGCATAAGAGGTGGACATTGAATTCTCGAAAGCTAAGCGTGTTTGCATGAATTTTATATGAGGACTTAAGACTGGAATTATTATGTATGTTGTGTTTAACAACATCTGCCTGTAAATTTTAGAAGGTCACAACAGATAGTATATGTTGAATCTTAGCAAGGTACAAGTTAGAAAATGATCTTCTATGCGTTTTCTATCAAGATGTTTGAAATGGGAAAAATTCATTACTAGTAAGAAAGAAAATATGGAACTTCTCAAACTATACTACTTTGGGGTTAATTCCACCAGAATTAGGTTAATTCCGGGCTTGATGCGACTGAAGATGCTAGGTAAGTGACGAGTTTTATGTCTGTGGAATTCATTTGAAGTTTTGGTGAATTTTAGTGTGTGGTCCTCTATCTCTTCTTCTTTCTTTTCTGTTTGCTAGTTATTTATGATGCTTGAAGAAAATTGTGCTGGATAAAACACATTAATGCAGTAGAATAGTTTTTTCCCTCTTTGTATGACAAAATGAGATATAGGCAAAGCTAAGAATTAATACTATATTGATATTCACAAATAGGTTACACTACTTCTCTCTTTTCTGGTAAAAAGAGGCTTTACAAAAGACACAACGACATCAAGAAAATAAATATTTTTCTTGACTAACTAAAGGACTGAATCTCTCAATTTTTTCTTTCTACGCAAATGTAGAGTTTTCTCACAATTTTCTCTCCACAACTCCCTAGTAGAGGCACTTGAATTGTGTAACACTCTCTACATTATCTACTTGTAGAGGCACTGGGTTACAACAGCAAAGTATAAGAAACATGGCCATGTTTATAGAGATTGTGTGGTAGCTAATTGGCCTTGAATATTTGATCAACATAGTCAAAGCAAATTCAAACTTTTCTTTACTTTCAAGACTCTAGCTGGTGCACCATAATCCTCAATATTGCTTGCAATGTCCGACTATCAACATCCAATAAAATTCCTTCATTCTACCGCCTACAAAATTCCATGCATCAAGACAAAGTTCCATTGCATCTTCTAGTTTTTACTAACTTCCAAGGGTTTCAAAAAATAGAGACAAGTTTGGAGATTATACTAAAATGCGTTGACCATTCAACTTAAGTAGCAAAATTCGATTTGGATTTTTCCTCCATAATTTGAGGTGGATATTCGACAATCTTCTCCTTCACCTCATATTGTGGGATCTACCAATCCTACTTTTTGCCTACAGGCTTTGAGTTTCTCTTTAGGCAAAGATTGAGTCAACATATCTGATCCGTTCTCATCGGTATGGTTCTTCTCTAAATTTGATTAGTTGGCTTCAAATACATCCTGAATCTAGTGGTACCTGACATCAATATGTTTGGATCTAGAGTGAAACTCTGGATTCTTGAAAAGGTGGATAGCACTTTGATTATCACAATAAACAACATACTTCTCTTTTTGTACTCCCAATTATTGAAGAAATTTCTTCATCTACAAAGCTTCTTTGCATGTTTCAGTTATTGCAATATATTCAGCTTCTGTGGTCAAAAGAGCTGTACATTTCTGTAGCTTAGACTGCCAAGAAATAGCACTCTCTGAAAAAGTCATCAAAAATCCTGACGTGAATTTTATTAAATCAATATCATCTACCATATTTGCATCCTTGTATCCTTCTAACACAGGTTCATCATTGCAAAAGCATAAACACAACTTGAAAGTGCCTCTTAGATACCTTAGTATCCATTTTGTCAATGACCAATGCTTTTTTCCCGTATTTGAAAGAAACCGACTAACAACTCCCACAACATGAGCAATATCTGGTCTTGTACACACCATAGAGTACATCAAGCTGCCGACTATAGATGCACAAGTCACTTTTTTTTTCTTTCCTTTCTTTCTCACTTGTAGGACATTGTTTCATTGTCAATTTGAAATGACCTGCAAGTGGAGAAGAAACGGGTGGCTTACTCATGTTGAATCTTTCAAGAACTTTTTCACAGGATATCTTCATGCCAAGAATTGCCTACCCTAAGTCTTTCATTCCGAAAGACCTGCTTAACTCCTCTTTGAGTTTGGTGATCTTATTGACATCTTGGCCGATGATCAACATATGATCTACATATAGCATGAGAATAACGTAATCATCATCTGCAAATTTCTTTATGAACACACAGCGGTCTGACGCCGTTCTTTTGTGTCCCTAGTTATATGTGAAGTGATCAAACTTCTTGTATTACTGCATAGGAGCTTGTTTTAGCCCGTATAAACTTTTCTTAAGTTTACAAACAAGATGCTCTTTTCCTTTGACTTTGAATCATCTTGGTAGCTCCATATTGATTTCTTCTTCCAAGTCACCATGTAGGAAGGCTGTTTTCACACCAAGTTATTGAATTTTCAAATTTAAGCAGACAGCAAGATCTATAACAACTATAATGGATGTTTTCACCACAGGTTAAAATATTTCTTCAAAGTCAATTTGTTTCTTCTGACCAAATTAAGGCCAGGCGTGTAAATTGAAAAGCCGGGTAACTGAACCCGATTGACTGGGTCAGATTAGGTTAAGTTTTCACGAGATACGTGTTAATCTTGGTTCCTATTAATCTCCCAAATTGGGCAGGGCGGGGTCAGTCGTTGGGTAGGGTAATTGAACCCGGTGAAAACCGAATAAACCGGCCCATATACCTAGAATCGGGTTAACTACTTTTCCCTTTTTTATTTTTTAATTAAACTGAATAAACGCCGTCATCACTGCCTCCATCGCCATCTACACATCTAGTCCGAAGAAGATTAGTACCCTCTGCGTTATGTTCTTCAAGAGCAAAGGTTTGTACCCTAGACTTCATTGTCGCATTATGGATAGATCGCTATGCCCACATAGCCCTTTCATTTGCCACTATAAGCATGAAGGAATTGGACAGGCCACACCGCAGTGTAGATATTAGAGATAGAATTCATTAGTGATGAGTGAATACATGATTTCTTTTCCTCAAAGGGGGATTCATGTTTTTATAATTTGCTTTTTTTTTTCTATGTCTTTTAAGATTTCATTCATAATATGTAGTAAATTAGATTTAGGCTTATGGAATGTATAATTTTTTACCAATGATTTGTGTTTTTGTGAAGTCCTTGATAATTTTTTCAAAAATGTTTCTCTGTTCCTTTATTTTCCTCCATTTACCACCGCTGGCTTCCCTATGATATCACTGATCTTTTCTCTATTGACTGGGTTTTTGGGCCAAATAAAAAAAAATTGGGCCATCAAAACCCGAAACCGACTCAACCCTACCCACCCCATTGTGGGTCAGTTTGAGTTGGTTTCCTCGGCCGAACCGGTTCATTTCAGTTTGGGATTCCCCAACCTGACTTAGAGTAGGGTTTAGCCTAAACACAACTAATTTGACCCGGCGCTCTAGACCAAATCGTTTCACAACTAATCTGGCTTCACATCTTGGTTGTGAGCTATTATTTTAGGTCTTCACCTTATAACCCCATTTATTCTTAAGAGCTCTCTTATCATTTGCTAGCTTTGCCAATTCATAAGCGTGGCTCTCATATAAGGATTTCATCTCTTCTTACATGGCTTGAAGCCACTTCTTCTTCTACTCTTGTAATATGTCTTCTTCATAGGATTTAGGTTCTTCACCATCAGAAAGCATCACGAACTCATCAATAGAATACTATGAATAGGGTTGTCTAATTCTACTAGATTTTCTTTGCTATATCTCCATCGGTGGTCTTGAGGGTTCTTGCTCCATTTCTTTAGTCTGATCACCACTAAAAGCATCATCATTGATATCTTCTTGGTCTTCTACCATATCTCCCCTACGACCAATATACTCAATGTGTAGAGGGATTGGAGCAGGATTCCTTTGATCTTCTATTATGTCTCCCCCATGATCAATATGCTCAATGTGTGCAGGGATTTGAGTAGGAATTTCTCTAGAGGATTTTTGTTTCTCAACCTTGTCAGTATCATAGACAAATTGATCTTCGAGAAACACCATATCTCCACTACCAACCAACTTTTTCTTCACTGGATCTTCATGACCATAGCATGAGAAAATATATTTCTTTGCCTTGTCATCAAGTTTGGATCTTTTATCTTTAGTATTATAAATAAATGCTCTACAACTGAAGACTCTTAAATGATTATAAAAGACTTCTTTCCCTGTCCAAATCCTGATTAGAATATCTCCATCAAGAGCAGCTATAAGGGATAGACTTATCAGGTCTACTGTAATTCTCAGGGCCTTTGCCTAGAAGTACTTAGATAGTTTCGCATGAGATAACATACACCTCTTCCTTTTTTCAATTGTTCTATTAATCCTTTTTGCTGCACCATTATGTTGAGGTGTCTTTGATGAAGTTTTCTCAAATTTGATCCCATGATCCTTGCAGTAGCTTTCAAACGAGCCTTTATATTCACCACCATTGTCAGATCACAAAACCTTCAATTGTTTTCCTATTTCGCTCTCAAGCTTGACATGTAATTCTTTGAATATATCTAGCGCCTGATCTTTGTACTACAATGGGAATGCCCAAACCTTTCTTGAATGGTCATCAATGAAAGTGACAAAAGACAATGCACCTCTAAGGGATTTTACTTGCGTTGAACATACGTTAGTATGTATTAGATCAAGTATGCTTGACTTTCTAGAAGGCGGGTACGTACGAAATGCAACTCATGTGTTTTTCTAGCTATACAATCAACACAATTCTTAATACGTGTACCTTTCAGATTACGTATAAGCCATTTCTTAGCAAGAAATTGAAGACCTTTCTCGCTGATGTGGCCAAGCCTTTTATGCCAAAAACCGAAATCATCACCACTCTAAACCATATTGTTATCTCCTTTACATATCCTAGCTTACATCACATAGAGTCTATTGCTTAATTTATTTCTTCTAGCTACCACATGAAAACTTTTTTGGTCAAGTTGCCCTATAGAAATCAAATTGAGACGCATATCTCAAACATGTCTCATACCTTTGAGTATTAATTTGCTTCCAAGACTAGTCTCCAACCAAATATCACCAATACCGGCAATCTTTGAAGGTCTAGCATTACCCATCTTGGCAATTCCGGAATTGCCAGCAATATAAGATGTGAAAAGTCACCATGGCAAGTAACAAGAAAGGAGGCTCCAGAATCAATGAACCAATCATTGTCCTGACGAACAAGATTGATATATTCTTCATTGAGAATTATATCAATATCACCCTCAGCAGCAACTATATTGGCCTGTCGATCTGCCTTTCCTCCATTTTGCTCTCTTAAGTAATAATGACTTCTGCATCTTGTCTTTAAGCATTATTTTCATGGTAGTCAATTGATTGACTAACCCTTGGAACTCGCTAGTATGCCCAGTCATGCTATGTCCTTCCCTGTACTTCCAGTTCACAAGCCGTTTGATTATCATGGCTTTGTTCCTAGATGTTTTCTTCTCGCACAAAGCTTCCAATCTTTTCCAAATAGCATTTTCTTTTGTTTCTTTAGCTATATGAAGAAAAATATTGTGATCGACCCATTGTCTGATTATGGCTCCGGCATGATAGGGCCAAAACATGTTAGGGCCAAAAATTTCAAATACATGTACACAATAGAGAGAGTCAAGGTGGTCGGGTTGTATGAAAATGAATAGAGCAAAGACCTTATTTATAATGGGAAGTTCTTATGATGAAGTAGGGTTTTGAGGCTTTTAGTCCCCAATTTCTCTATTTTATTTGAGTTCTTCATATCAAAGGAAAGGAAATTATACCCTAGGTCATGGAAATAGAATCCTTTACCAGTCAGTAAGGGGAAACTGCATACTAGTCCTCGAGCTGTTAATTGCATGTCTAGACCCTTCTATTTCATTTTTTATAACTCAGTTTATATATTCACATGGTAGCGAATTTAGTCCTCAAAAGTATTCATAGCCAACTTGACCCATTGATTGTGTGAATTTTCACCATCAACAATGCTTATGAAATTTTTTCTCAGAACGAATATCGAGCATGTATAGGTATCATGGTACATGCTAAATATGGAGTATCAAACCTCAAACTAATAATATAAAATAAGTTAGATTATTTAAAAAGTATATTATAATAAAACATTAAAGAGGTACAAAAGCGGGTATGTTTATCTACAAAAATATTCATCAAATCTTTCCTTGATTTTCGCAAATGTAATTAAACAAACACAAAACAATAAAAATTTCATAAAAATCAAGAATCTAGCAATGAATTAAGCTCATTATCTTGAAAAATTCCATAATTTTCAATTGTGTAAAGTTTAATTAGTTTGATATACTTCTATATAGAGTACCTGAAATTTGTTCAAATATATAAGATGAAACGCTATAATTAAATTCAGATATAAATATTAATAGATCGACTTTGGATGAGAAATTTTGTTATATTGATATTTTGTTTATCATTATAATAATTATTACGCGTCTAACAATTGTTATTCTAAAAAATACTATGCTTTTAAGGATTATATTGTTTATTTGCCCAAGAAAAATTACCAAAAGTCCTCATAAATCTCTCAAACTAAAACCCTCCCTTTTTTCAAGGGATTTCCATGTTATCAGATCAAAAAATTGCACTTCTTTCCACTTATGGAGAGATGAAGAGGGGTATATAGTCCGTCCAAAAATAAATCC
Organism: Nyctanthes arbor-tristis; assembly: GCA_963692815.1. Taxonomy (NCBI): domain Eukaryota; kingdom Viridiplantae; phylum Streptophyta; class Magnoliopsida; order Lamiales; family Oleaceae; genus Nyctanthes; species Nyctanthes arbor-tristis. The sequence continues at coordinate 19,513 of CAVNYN010248013.1, forward strand.
TTGTATAGTGTTAAAGCATCTATAGCTAGATTGTGGGCTATCTCATTCCTGCTTCTAGGAATATGATAACAAGTACCACATCCACTACTCACAAGTAAGCTCTGAACATCTCTAATCAATGGGGCAATGATTGCTAGTGGATCCTCTTTGATTAGCCTGTGTATGATTGTTGATGCATCTGTCTCCACATCCACAATCACCATCACCTTATCCCAAGCAAATTTTAGGCCCCCTTCATTGCCAGAGCCTCTACTGTAGTAGAGTCAGATATGCCTCGTCTCTGATATGCAAAGGCCCCATGGATCGTGCCTTCCTCATCACAAACCATTCTATCAAAGCCCATCCATCCATCAATACTTCGGATGCCCACGTCAATGTAAAGGATCAAGCCATCCGTCTTGCCCCGGTTGTTCTTCCATGTTGATGACTGACCCTGATTCAACCCTAACTCTTACCAGCGAGCTTGTTCCTTAACTAATTGATAGGCCTCTAGTTGAATAAGAATGGCATCTCTAATGTATAGCACATTTAGTGATCCTACATCATGCATCAATTGATTTCTGATCTTCCAAATGGTCCATGCAACCATACGCATGATTTCAAAAGCTTATCCTGGGACTAGAGAATGTAAACTCTATAGGAGGTCCCCAACCGCTAGTTTTCCCGATAGATGTTGGCTTTCCAAATGAACTGCCATCCACCAATGCCTTTCCATAAGTCCTTAATCGAGTTGCACTGGACAAAGAGATCGACATTCTTCTCTTCTGCTTTGTATCACAGACAACATAGCTCAGCTGTCAACCTCACCTTCCTCAAATTATAGTTTGTTGGAAGCACTCCCTTCATCTGTTTCCATATAAAGTGCTTTGAGCGTGGAAGGATATTTAACTGCCAAATCATACCCCAATCTCTATCCAGTCTAGTCCTACCCCCTCTTCTGCTTACTGATCCTCCTCAAATATAAGATCATAGCCACATCTCACCAAATAATCCCCACTTTTTGTGCCACTCCATGTAAGACAATCCTTCTGATTATTACTACTCATAGGAATTGTAAGGATCTGATGTTGGTTAATCAGCCAAAAGATGTTCTCAATCAGCTCTGAATTCTAGTCACCTTGGTTGGAAATTAAGTCTCTCAGCCAGTGTAACTCTTCCACATGGAGCGTGATTGGCTGTATAGATGGTTTCCAACCAGCCAGCCTTCCTCCCAAATTTCTACCACCCTGCTATCCCAAATTCACCATATTGCACCTTTCTTTATGACCTTCCTACCCCACATGAAACTTTGCTAAACATGTGAGCATCCTGGCCTTGCTTTTACTTTGACGATACTTGAGGATAGATAGTATTTATCTTTTAAAATTCTGGTAGCCAAAGAATCAGGATTCTAAAATAATCACCAGACATGTTTCCTATAAGGCTTTGATTAAAAACTTTCATATCTCAAAACCCATTCGTTCCTCATTTTTTGCCTTGTAAACTGAGATCCACTTAACCTATGCCATCTTCTTCTCCTCTCCTTTCGCTCCCCAATAAAATCTCATAATGACACTTCTAATTTCATCACTAAGCTGGCTCAGAATGTGAAATAGGCTCAGACGTATATTGATATCGCCTGTAGGATTGCCTTAATCATAACCTCCCTACCCGTACTAGAGAAGCATCCTCTCTTCCAGGAATATATCTACTCCGAAACTTTCTCTTTCAAACTAGCAAAGGTATTACGTTTATTCCGCCCAACCACTGACAGTGGTCCCAGATACCGATCACGTTGGCGGAGGAAATATCCAGCCCCAATGAATCCCCAATTATTCTTTTTTGCTCATGCCTAACATTAGGTATGAATGTTATTGATGTTTTCTCCATGACAACACACTGGCCCGATGCATGACCACATGTTCCCCAGAGCTCTAGAATGCATGCCAAATCTTGAGTTGTTGCACTGGTAAATAGGATTCAGTTGTCCACAAAAAATAGATGGCTTACACTTGGTTATGTCTGAGAGCATTTCATTCTCTTTAGCCTTCCTTGCTCCTCTGCCATAATAATTAACTCCGAGAAGGCCTCTGCATATAGAATAAACAATATGGTGAAAAAACGCAGCCTTGTCTCAAACCCCGATGTGGCTTCATTTGTCCCTAATGGTTCCCATTGAAGGTGAAAGTATATTTCAAAGTTGAGATACAATCAAGGACGCATTTAGTCAGCTCATTGGACAACCCATCATTTCCATTACAGCAGCCATGAAACACCGATCAAGCCTGTTATAGGCCTTACTCGTGTCAATTTTTGGAGCAAAAAAGATCTTGTTGCCATTATTCTGCTTTCCCATCTAGGGAAGCACTTCAAAAGCTACAATTGCATTATCTATGATTAATCTGCCAAGGTCAAAAACACTCTGGGTCCTTGATATCAATGGAGACGGAATGTGTTTAAGCCTATTTGCCAAGCAGTTAGAGATAATTCTATAAAGCACATTACATAGCGAAATAAGCCTAAAATCAATAACTAATTCAGGGAATTTTTTTGGGAAATAATACAATCATAGTTTTGTTTATTGATTTTACCAATCTACCACTATTTAAAACATTTAAACAAGCAGGAACAATAAAACCTTTTAATTCCTCTCAATGTGTGTGGTAGAAAGATGTATAAAATCTTTCAATCCCTGAGGCTTTGTGTGATCCCATGCCAAATAATGCTCCATCCACTTCCTTTTCTGTATAAGGTTCTGCGAGAATCCTGATGTCACCCTCGGATAAAAAGTGTTATATTCCTTTCATCCCTTTCTCAAAATCCTCCTGTGTTGGTGCCTCACTATTGAATCTATTCATTGTAGAAATTCTCTATGTGAATCACAAGTGGGTCCTCCTCTGTAACCCATGCACTACACTTCCCTCGAGTTGAGTAATGGAATTCTTTCATTTCCTCTCTGTAGCCCTTACATGAAAAAATTTTATATTCATGTCTCCGTCCCTGAGCCAATAGACCTAGCTCATTGTCTACCGTGGCTTTCTTTATATCTCTCTGTAATTTTTCTATCTTCCCCTCCAAGGTTAGAATGTCATCCATATACTTTCCTGGGTTTGGGGAACTCAATAATCAGTCTTGTTCTTTTTCCCAACCAGCTGACTCTCTATCCATTCCACAAAACACGGTGTCATCCCAAACTTTCAATTTTTCATTACATAAATTCAGCCCCTTCCTAATCTGTTCAAACGGATCCATTCCTACTCTACTTCCCTTCCATGCTTCTAATAGCTTATTCATTGCCTAACCATAGCCCTCCTTCCTAGCCCAATGTGGTCCATATCAAAAAGGTTTCCTCCACTGATGTCACTTTCCCTATTTGGGCCTCCCTTCCATGCACAACTTAATCAGTCTATGATTAAATCTGGAAAAAAGCTAAATTTTCAACAAATGAGAATGGAAACAAATCCCGCCACTTCTCATTACAAAATGTTCAATCCAATCCTCACTTGTATATTCACCATGCCTCACCATCCATTATTCCATGTTATTGCAGTGCCTATGAAACCAACGTCATTCAGTCCATACACATCTAACACATCTCAGAACTACTCTATAGCTCTAAGTAGTCATGTATAATTTCCAACCCTTTTACGAGTGTAGATATTCTCACTAGATCCTCCAATACACACCCATGGGTAATCCATCTGATCCCACAATCTCCTAAGAAGCCTATATGAGAGTTCGTGATTTGTGAGCCTCAGACTTTCATAGAAACATGTGATCCTCCAAATTAACCCATTTTTCATTCCAACAGTACCATCAACATGTCCTATCAACCTGGTTGGAATCCTAAAAAAACTCGCACCTATTCTGCCCTTGCACTAGATAGCCTAGTTTCAGAATAGAAAACTAGGCTAGGGAAGTGAACATAGACTATGGTCTGTAAAGCTAAGAATGTGCTAGGGTTTTCCAACCCATGGACATTCCAGCTGAGGATATTCATTGTGTTTGATAGTCCTTAATGTAGTTCAACTCCATCATCACCGCTACTCCCTCACAAATTCCGTTCTCACCCTTGGCCAAACCCAATTTTCCCCTTTTACACTGTTAACCTGATTTTTCTATTTCGTTAGTCCCCTACCACTTGCCATTATGACTTACACCCATATGACTACCCCTTTTGACAGCCCCTACACTAATAAGTTGCTTCAAAGGCGACCCTCTGACTTTCCTAATCCCCCTGACCTTTCCAACTGCAATCCATTGCTTCCATTTTCCTGATTTCCTTCTGGCTTTCCCTTTCCCTTGATCCTCGATTCTACCTTGCCCCATTAGTTATCCCAGCCACCCTTATTTCCACTGCAAGCTCAAATTGTTTCCCGTCCCCAACCCCAACCACCCTAATGTCCTTCAAACCCTGTAGGTATTCTACATTCACATGATTATTGGTTGCCTCACTTCACACTGAATTAATAATCCTCTTCCAATTATTTTTATCGCCCCTTCTCTTACCTTTACTAACCCACACCTACTCATCAGATGCACTCCTAGCCCTTTGATTTGTTAATTGTCTCTTCTAACTTACAGCCACCTCTCTCTAAACACTTGCCTGTCTTTTTCTCAACCCCACCCGAAACCCTAGTGCTACTCACCCTATTCGCCTGCCACCTTAAAAGTTTAGAGGCGCGGAGCCAATCTCCATAATTGCATTCCTCACGCCTAACCCCTCCTTGTTCGACTACTTCCCTAATCTCAGAGCTGAAAACAGTCATGCTGATGCCTTGGCTAAGCTTGTGACTAGCGGGGGGCATGCAAGCTAGAAACATCCCGACTGGGAAGCTAGTGGCCTCTTTGATAAAGCAGGAGTGGCGACAACCGAGATAAACCATACAAACAACTGGATGGACCCTCTCATCTAGTTCTTAAACGAGTGAATGGCCCTCTAGGCATGGAGGCCAAGAAGCTCAGACACCGGGCCTATAGGTTCTCGTGAATTGATGGGAAGCTGTACAAAAAATAGCATTGCCAGACCATTGTTAAGGTATCTTACCCCTACTAAAGCACGAGTTGTGTTGGAGGAGGTACATTCCAGAGTCTATGGCAACCACTCTGGCAGGCAAGCCCTCGTACACAAGGTCCTAAGGCAAGGGTATTTCTGGCCTAGACTTCGCCAAAGCTTGTGATAAATGCTAAAGGTTCACTTCTCTCATTGGAAGCCGGCCATAAGAGCTGACCTCAGTCATAGGATTGTGACCCTTCACCAAGTAGGGTGTAGCTCTTACTGGCCCACTTCTAAAAGGCAAAGGGGAGACTCTGTTCACTATTATCGTATTTGACTACTTCACAAAATAGGTCGAAGCTGAAGCTCTGGTTACCATCATGGAGCAGAAAACAGCGAGCTTCATATAGAAATCAATTGTATATAGATTTGGAGTTCCAAACACCATAGTCACGAATAATGGCAAGCAGTTTGACAATACAAGGTTTAAAGCATTTTGCAAAGTCTTGGTCGTGAATAACTTCTACTCTACCCCCCATCACCCACAAGCCAACTGACAGGTCGAAACCATTAATAAAATTATCTAATAGGCTGTGAAAATTAAGTTTGGAAGCACTAAAAGGAAGCTAGGATGAAGAGCTTCCCACATTTTTGTGGTCATACCGAATGACTTGCCGAACCACGACCGATGAAACTCCATTTTCCCTTACATACGGAAATGAAATAATGGTCCTAGTCGAGTTAGAAGTCCTTACCTCCAAGGTAACATACTTCAACAAAATGAGAAATGATGAGCTCCTCTCCAACGAGCTTAATCTTTTTGTTGAAAAAAGAGAACTGTCTAAAATTAGAAACGTGAAATATAAACAAAAATGTGCAAGTTCTATAATAACATGGTAGGTTCAAAGTCAGAGACCAGTCCTGTACAAGGTCTTCCTATCCACCAAAGAGCGGGCCTCAGGGACCCTGGACCAACCTGGGAAGACCTTTACGAAGTCTGGCAAGTCCTATCAAATGAGGCCTACGAGCTCGAGGATATGCAAGGAGATGAGTTGATACATCCATGGAACACAAAGCACTTGAAGAAATATTATCAATAAACTGGTACCAGCTCTAAAACCCTATGTCATAACTGTCAGGTCATGGTTGGTAAATTAACATCCTCATACGGGCTCACAATTTCCATATTGTTATTTTAAGACCTAGCAGTTAACGATATTTCGAGTGATGAATGTCTATTTAGTTTGTCAAGATATATATCTTTGCTTCTACATAGTTTCACATAAGGCAAATCTACAATGACTAGGTAAAGGTTACGCAACCAAGGCGGGAACAAGCTACCAGCTAGCAACCTAACACTTATCTAAAACAAATTTGTCTTATTAGCTCAAGAAAAGACATAAACGAGTTTTCAGTCAGCAACCTCACATTCATGTGAACAGTTACACGATTGAAGCCATGGCAAGCACTTGGCTAGCTACCTAACATTTGTAATAACTGTTCACGCGGTCGATGCTAGAACGAGCATCTAAATAACAGTCTCACACTTGTACAAATCCTCACTCGAATGCGATATATACACGGCCTAAACTAGAACAAGCTTCTAGTTAAGCGTTCTAACACTTTGGTCTGAGAACTTGTTTAAAGCTTTGTGCTAGTAAACGAACGCGATAATAATTGCAACTAGTGGCGAAGTTACTTAAACGAGCAAGAAGTTTTAAAAACTTTCATTTCATTCATGTGAAAATAAAAGTACAAGGGGTTTGGGCTTCAGGTCTGGTCTGGAGCGCGACCTCCTCACCGGTAAAAGCTATAGCTTCAACATCCTCCTCATCATCTGAGCCTACGTAGCCATAGTCTTGCTTAAGTTTGGCTATTTGCTCCTTGAGGAAAGCCAGGTTGTACTCAAGCCAGACCTTCTCAACCTCGCCAAGAATCTCCTTTGCCGTATCATACTATAGCCCAGCAATAGCTTGTTTATACCCCTCTGAGCTCTCATATTTGGCCACCGCCTCTTTACACTCGACCAGTCCTTCGGATAATGGCCGGCTCACTATTTCCCTCAGAGCCTGCATATGACTCTACTTTTCAGTCGCTAACATATGCTTCAGCTCCTCAATCTTCTTCCTAAAGGCCTCAAGCTCGTTCCTCAACTGAGCAACCTCATCCTTGGAAATGGCCAGATCCTGTTCTTTTTCTTTCAAGGTCAGCTCAGTCTCCTCCTTAGCCTTGGCAGCCTGGGTTACTTCTTCGGTCATTCTCTTTGTGTCATTGATGGCCTACAAATGTGAGCTGATGCATGTTGGTCCAGCACAGCCCAAAGCCCCTGCATGGCCATGCTCGATTGGAGGAGATCGGCGACTGACATGGAGGTTGTGTATTTCTCCCATTTCTTTGACGGCCCCGGCCACGTCGTACATAGCATCGGTGAGGTTTCCTGGCAGGCCCTCCAAGACGGTCTCAACAGCCTCTTGGCAAGGTTAAAACTAAGCAGAGCCTTGGGCCTCTTGTGCTTCACCTTTTTCCATGGCGACCTTGCGGTTTTGTTGAACAGAAAGGAGCATGTCATCCACCAACTGGTACAAAATCCCCTTCTCCTGAGCAGGTTGCCCCTCCCCACCTGGCACTAGGACTAGGGGCAAGGAGTTGGTGAGGAGCTAAGAAGAGTGGGGCTACTGGTAGCCAGTCAATGTTTGGCAGGAGGATCGGCGACCACAAGATCTGAACCTGGCATGACCTTCTTGCCTGCTGCCTTGTCTTGGAGCCTTTTTTCTGCTTCCTCTTCTGTCGTGAAGAAAATGTAAGTGGACCTAGAACATAATGGAAACTTACGGTTGTTAGGGCTGCTAGCGCTATGTTCTGACCTCGAGGCTAATAGCGCCGCCTCAATAAGATAATCCCGACTGGTAAGGTCTCTGATATGGTGAGCTTGAGCTTCCAACCTAGCACCCTATTGAGCCTGCTTCTTGAAGGTTGACGGTATCAGCTGTGGCCTGTCAACTGTTGAAACAGAAAAATGAGAAATTTATGTATTAGCTTTTCAGCTCTGAAAGATAGTCAGCTAAGAAACCATTTACTGGCGGTTGCATAGCTCATTGCGGCACTCGTACTGTCATGGCATGAGCTTGGTAAAGTCCTCCAATTGCCCCTACCCAGAACTAACTCTCCTCCCAATTTAGGACGAGCTGCCACGTAGAACCATCTCTTCTCTCTAGAGGGAAAGGATTTCAAAAAAATAGTAAAAGTCAAAAATCCTATCCCGGCCCTTGTACTGCCAAAGGGTGACGATCCCTATAATGGTTCTCTACCTAGTTGTCAGGACATGCGAGGAGGCAACCCCCTTGAATTGCAACAATTTCGTCACAGCTCTAGAGAGAGGAACCCTAAATCCAACCTTGAACATTTTTGTGTTGGCGGCCACATATCCTTTCGGATGGTTATGGGCCCTTTCTCCCTTGTAAGGGACCTACAACGCCATGTCATCTAACAGACCCTTACAAGCCCACGGTAGATCCTTGTCTAGTACTATCGCCTCTGGAGGCCACCTACTAGAGCTTGCCTCTATCTCCTCACTCTCTCCTCTGTCCGACCAGCTTGGACCTAAGGTTTCTCTAGTTCTTCCTTGTCAAACTGACTGACACATACCTAAGCCTCTTCCCCTTCTCTACTCACCATCTCGTTATCTCAAACTAACCACGAATCTCTGAAATAGCAAAGAAGGGTTAATTAAAACAAGAATCCATCGAAGTTCAGAGAACGTATTAAAAAATATCAAACCCCACGGGGCGAATAGTACGGGGCATATTTTTTAGAAAAAGTAGGGGATAAAAGGGGAGATGGAAGTAACGGGAAGAGTATAAATACAGCTGGGTAAGATAAAGAGCAGCAGCCGCGTGCTGCCTGGGGAGGTGAATGGGCAACAATCAAATTAATAATGGCTGCCTGTGAATTCTCCAAAATACGCCAGTCCACTAAATAGCAGACACATGGAAAGATTGAGTTAAACTAGGGATTTCAAAATTTGAAGCGTCTGGTTTCGGCGCCAAGAATTTGAGAGCAAAGGCAAGTAGGACTTCCAGGCCATTAACCTTGTAGCTTTGGAACAATGACCTCAAGGGGTTATCTTGTGGCTACCAGGTCGCCAACTCGATGAAGTTCAATGGTCAATAGATACTAAAAGAGGACCATCGACACATGGCTAGATCCAACGACCTAAATGGCCTAATGACCTGAGGACCTGAAATCTCGGAATTGCCCAGCGACCTAAAGAGCTCGCTACTATTTACGTCCCGTATATATCGGCATTCAGATCCCTGAATTGCTATTTCCTCTAGGTCACAAGGTCGTAGTCCTCAGAAATGATGGTTGGACAGTGGCTATCAAACCCACGGGCAAAGTCTTATCGTTTACCATTAATGGGACTCCAACATTAAATGTGGCTATCCGCTACATGTAGAGTCTGGACAGCCAATAGTCAAAAAGAAGGCTAAGTCTCAGTTGATATGACCCACATATCATCCTTGTGGGCCTGATATTAAATGCATGTAATTACTACCCCACAAAATTATAGTTACAAATGAAACAGAGACACCGAAATCTCATTCTTCATGTCTTCAGTGCATTTACTCCTCTATTTCTTGCAAACATTCTCTAAGCTTTTACACTTATTGCTCATATCAATTCAAATACGAATTTCCAGAGTAAACAAATCTTGTTTGTTGTGTCAAAGGCTAAATTTGACTTTAACATGTGTCAAAAGAATAGAAAGTCCAATTTTTTTTTAATTTTTTGTTTTAGTTCATAATAACCAGTAGGTTTCATTAATGAAAAGAAAAGAGGTTTTTTTCTATCGCTGGCTCATTTGGTATTGGGATGGGCTCACTGAGCTTATGTGTTCAACTATTTTTACACAATCAACAAAGTTCTTTTAAAAGATATGAGAGAAAGCGGGTTGCGCATCCGTTACAAGATAGGTAGCAATTTCCCATAGTTCAAAGCCCTACTCTATTGATAGTACTTTTTTAGGTGCTGTAACATAAGCTTGTGGGGCACCAGACCAGATCCCCTTCCAAGAATAGCATTACCAGAACCATTACTTCCTTTGCTTGAAGAAGGAAAATTGATTTCCGGCTTGGAGGAGATATCAAAACGTTTGAAACAACGCAAATCTGACAAATCAGACAAACAAAGCAGAGTGTCCTGACTTCTCAAAAATCTGACAAATCTCATTTGATCTACCACCTTGACCTCGTCCTCTACCAGAATTCTAATTTGCACTCCAAAATTAGCAAAGGTTGAGGAAGAATAACCACGTCCCCTTTGAGCAAAATTAGCAGATGCTCCAAAATCAACAGTGGAAGTGGCGGACATCTGCTCCATACTTATTTCATGAGCCTGAAGGAGATACTGAGCCTCTTGTAAAGACATTGCCTCAATGCGAGAAGTTAAACTAACAACAACAGCACCAAATTCTGAGCCAACACCTCCAAGTACGTACATCAACAAATCCTCATCCTTAATTGGACTACCAGCTATAGCAAGTTTATTAGCAAATCCTTTCATAAGGAGAAAATAATCTCCAACAAAGCGATTCTCCTTTCCAGTTGATTGGAAGCAAGATCAGAGATATAACACTTGAGACTTAGAATGTGAGATAATGAGATGCTTAAGTATTTTCCAAACATCATAAGAAGAACCACAACCAACAACATGCCTAAACATGATCTCAAAAAAAGAATTCATAAGCTAACTCATGACAAATTGATCTATACGAGACCACATCAAATATGCAGGATTAATTTGCTTAGTTACCATACCAGAATCGCCAGATCTGACCTCAATTAGCTTCGAAGGACATGAATATCTATCTGTAATGAATCCTTCCAAATTGAACGCTTATAGCGTAGGAAGCACTTGAGATCTCTAAAAAGTATAATTTGACAGCTCCAATTTCAACGAGATCGGAAGCAAAGTCGGTATCGAACTAGATGTTTGAATTAGCAATGTCAATGTGCTGAGCCGAGCTAGCTCGGCTCACCATTATTTGGGCTCCAGCTCAGCTCGGGCTTTTTTGGCAAGAGCTGAAAAAGCCCGAGCCAAAACCCGGCTCAGCTCAGCAGTGAAAATTAGGCTTGACCCGAGCTTTGGCTCGGGCCTTTTCAGAGCCTAGCTGGCCAAACTGGCTCGGTTTTTTTAAAATTTTTTTCCTATTTTAATTTAATTTTTTCTTTCCTACCTAACTTTGACATAGGCCGGCTTGGCCCGGCCCGTTAGGCCCGTAATTATGGGCCGAACCGTTTGGCCTGTCAAGCCACATAGGCCGGCCCGGCTCGAGCTTGCCCAAGAATTTGGGGCTCAGCTCTGGCTTGGGCCAGTCTTAAATGAGCCCGAGCCGAGGTAGGCCAAACCACGGGCCGCTCTAGCCGGCCGGCTCGTTATACATCCCAAGTTCGAACAGTGGCAACATCAGCACTCGCAACGGCAACATCAACAGCAGTCAAAGGATTACTAGTAGTGACATGGTTACCAACAGGAGTGGAGTGAACAAAATCAGAAGCTGTAGGATTCATGGCTCTGATACCAAAATAGAAAGTTAGGGTTTTCAGAGAGAGAAAGAAACGAAGGAAGAAAAGAACGGAGAGAGAATATAAATCTGAGATTGTATTGACTTAAAAGAAATAAAGAGTACATGAGGCATATATATATACAAATAAGAAAAACGATACTTCTATTTACAAAAGTGCTATATAATAAATTACAACATTACTAACATTGGTAAAATACTCGTGAATTGCTCATTTACTCCAATGACTATAAAAACATATACCATCTAGTGTACATGGGGAAAATCACGAGGGAAGAAAACTCCAAAGTAAGTAATAAATAAATGGGAAAAAACCCTTGGCATTATTTGCTTGAAGTTGAATACAGGAAAAAAAAATATGAACTTTTCTCCAACACTAAATATGCCCGAAAATAAAGTTCAAAGGTCATTTCTTTTCTTGTATCAGGGTAATGGTTTTATATGAAAAAACATTTTTACAGGAAAAATTGCAATTAAGGTTACTAATCTTTTTAAAATATAAAAATGCATTCATAATCTTTCATTATTATTATTATTATTATTATTATTATGTATGACAAGGTTACTAACCTTTAATTACATAAGTAATTAAATTAAAAGACCGTTTGAAAAAAAAAAGTAATTAAAATACATTTGGACGAATCACGACTTTAGTGCAAATCTTTGCACTACAAGAAATATCGCCTACAGCGGCGACAATTTCCAATGACGCCAAAATTCGTCGCTACAACCTTGGTTGTAGTGGCGACTGCAATAGGCTAACCCCTATAGCATCGATAAATTGATGTGCAGTAGGTATCTACAGCGGTGACATCTTAATGTAGCCGCTACAGGTCCTACCTACAACGGTGAAAACATAGTATCTATAGTGGCGACATGAAAGTCGTCGCTATATGGTTAGCGGGAAGATTTCCTGCCTTTGTTGAACCCTATACCAGCGACTCTTCATTGCTATAGATATCATGTTTGTTATTAATGTTGTAGTAATTTATATAATATATATTTTAGTTGCAATTATTAAATTGAAAATTGCTTTGGCTCAATTGGTGAAGGGCTTGTCTTGCGTTCGAGTCTTGGTGGAGGTAAAATTATGCCTCAATTAATTATGAGGGAAACGGGGCTGAGGTGGGTTGGTCGCAGGTTTGGTCAATTTTTTTTTGTGGCACAAAACGGTAGAGCTTATAGCGGCAACAGTCATATCGCCGCTATGGCTATAGGAGTCGTCACTACAGGTCTGATAGTTGTTACTAGGAAGCTAGAAGTATGGGCCTATAGTAACAAAATTGTCGTCGCTAAAATTCGTCGCAATAAGCCGATAGCGGTGACGACAATTTTTGTAGTGTTGTAACTTCAACATTTAACCTTCTTTTAAACCTTCTTTACTCTCTTCTTTTTTTCTTTCTGACCTTTTTTTACTTTATTTTTTCTCTACAATGTCCTTCGTCTAGCTGTAGAAAGTTCAATGATAATATAGAGAAAAAGTCAAATGTCAGAGAGAAAAAAAGGTACAAGGAAGAGAAAAAAGAAAGGTAAAACTAAACTATGACACAAACAAATTAGTAATGTAATTTATGGTCACCGACACACTCAGTGCACGTACAAACGATCTATTACAGACAACTCACTTAAGTTCTTCCAGCCATAGTTATGAGATTCTAACTGAAGAAGGATTAGAATTATTTTTGGTAAAGTACTACGTTTTGTTATCTAAAGAGCATTATCAATGCCAAGATTCTAGACATTGACTATATATGAGAATTTCTAAGATCGTTGTCTATATAGGAGAGATAAAGACGTAAATTTATTAAATTTATTTTTGTTCCATATATTTCTTAATTTTATTTCAATTTCAATTATACTTTTTAACCACCTTTTGTACCTTTTTTCATCATTATTTCCAAAGCAATGTCTACCTTTGGACACCTACATTTTTCACTATTATGTCATCATTATTTTTGAATTTCTTTCCGTCCCTCATATTTTTCACTTTCCCACTATTTTTTCTCTGTATTTTCTTCTATTCATTTTTAGTTAAAACAATCTTTATCACTATCTCTCTTTTCTAATAGACATCCACAAGAGACAAGAGCATTGACACCGATCGGTCATGCTTTCCATTGAGAAAATCGAGAAGCGAGAAGGACTATTCTGAAATACGTCTACGTATTAGAAACATGCATGTTTGAGACTAGTTGGTTAATCAAAAAGACATATTCTCATTGTATTTCAGTTTTGTATTTCGAGAGTAATAATTTAAGAAAAAATGGACTCATTTTTACTTCTTTCAGTATTTTTAGTTTTTTTGTACTGGAAATACTCAATCAACAAAATTTGGTTTTGGATCTTTTTACAAAAATATTTCACAGTTTTGAAAATGTTTTTTAAAGATAAGAAAGTGAATAAATTTTCAGTATTTTGAACAATTGAAGACTAAAAATACTGTGATAATGACAAAGGGAACGTGGGCTAGTACTACCAATTCATTTTATATTTAGTTTTTCCCCCCTAAAATACATAGGGGATAGGAGATGAGATGAAAGCTAGGGGAAAGATGGGTATAATTGAAACTCAAATATTTAATAATTTAACCAGTCCGATGCAATTCAAACCACCATTTTAGATCTACTATAATAAAGAGAAAAACTAGATAAATCTCGTGAAATACACGATATATATAATAAAGCTAAATTGGATGATGTCAGGGATAACGAAAAGAAGGGCGTTTAAGGAAATAAGAAGGCAAAAAAATGATTTGTTTATCCTACCTACTTGAGTCCATGAACATAGAATTCGTCATCCTAGAATTTTCGGATCCTGCTAAACGCTAATTTGGTTGTAACTTCTTTTTTTTGACTTAGCATGTGTTAATGTGGTAAACGAAATTTAAAACATTATCAGGTGCAATAATTAACTAATTTATACACCTGAAGTTCAGTTGAAGTCATTATTATTTTTATAAAGCTTCTTATCAGCGATATTGTCAAAATATATTTTATACATTGAAAAGAAAAGAAAAGAAAACAAAAGAATGAAAACCTAAAGAGTTTATCAACAATTTTACTTTGTCAAGCAATTTTACTTATACTTTGAATTTAATCAAGCACCCGCCCAGCCCCCCAACCAAAAAAAAAAAAAGAGAGTAGATAATAGACATCTGGTGCTATTACGGCACTAAACAAATAGTATGGTATAAAATTATCCGTTATCATGATTTTTAGAGGCAGTGATATACTCATGTCAACAATTGATATTGCCATATTATTGCACTTGATATTTATTAGCACCTGAAACTTAATTGCTATATATGGATAGAGGTTTAGGTTTGACGCATATTATTATTGTTAACATGAATTGCATTGTTAAAGGACTATGCGTGCAACCTACTCATTCGATATATGTGTATAAAGTAAATTGGTTAATAAATAATGGACCCTTGGTTGTAAATTATTTCATTGTAATAGGAAATGAACCAGCATAGTTAGAATTCATTATTGATTTAATATAATGGGAAGAAAATTGAATCTCATAAGTGTACGTCATGTGAGCCATATATATATATTGTGTATAAACCTATATCAGCATGGCTCAATGAAAAACAAGTCAAACCCTCTATCTTACAAAGACATTCAAATATTGTTCTTTTTTGCTATGCTTCAATTTATATACAATCCGATTGCCACCTCTTAGTTGAGAGAAGATACAACTCCAACTTCTTATATGATACTGCCACATCAACTCCACGTCAAAGTGGAGACGACGACTTAGAAATGCCCATAATCAATATCCACTATATAATGATGATATGTCAATATCACGTAACCTCTACATTAAACTAAGTCTCTTTTCTAGAGCTAATCTCTTACCCGTGCGTTGCATAGGAAAACTAAATATTTGACTTAATAATATTTTGCTTGAAATACCATAAAAAAAAAAAAAGAAGATCTAATCTATATATACATTAAAGTAATTTAGTTGCCTATTTTCATTTTCCGGCCTAAAGCACCTTCTTAATCTATTGGCTCATCTTGACCCTTGATTTTAGCATTTAATCATGGCCATTAGGTTGATTATTATTATATATAATAAATCTATTTTAATTGTTTAATTATTTAATTATTATATAAAATTAAAAATTCAATGGACTCTTTAACCACTTTGTTTCTACAGTTTCAACACACGCGTTTTGTTTTTCTTCTCTCTTTCACTTGTGCTGGTAGCTTGCTATCTCTTCCCGACTTCTGCATATATACAGGACCATGTTGTTCTTCACTATTCACATTTCTCTACGATTAGTTTGGGCTCTTTTTCCGAATTTTGTAGATCTGATTAATGTCGTTCTTCACGATTCCCATTTCTCTACGATTAGTCTTGGAGATCTGGCCAATGTCATTCTTCATGCGTGCGTATTTCTGGGCAATTAGATAACGATCGATTCGCACCCATAATGTTACTTGAAGATCTTGTCGCATTTCTCTACGATTAGTTTCGGCTCTCTTTCTGAATTTTGCAGATCTGACTGATGCCATTCTTCACGATTTGCATTTCTCTACGATTAGTTGTGGAGATATGGCCAATGTCATTCTTCATGATTTATATTTCTGGGCGATTAGATAGCGATCGATTCGAACCCCTAATGTTACTTGAAGATCTGGCCGATGTCCTTCTATAGAATTTCGTTTTCTCCTTGGTTAGATAAGGATTGATTCAAATCCTATCTTGTGAAGTATCTGCCTTTTCCGTTATCTTCAATTGGAAGACTGAGTCCTAGCGGATTCAGACTTTGCCGACCCTCATCAATTAGAGTTTAATAATGTGCCTAATTATCGTTGCCATCTATATGTCAGGTAAATTATCTTATTATTCTGTCAATCTCCAAACCCTAATTGCGTACTATTTTTTTTGCAGATCTATTTATTGGTTAAATATGGAATGACCTAAATCATATAAAAGTTTGTCGTATGGATAAGTATCTTTAGTTCTTATAATCACGATGAGACTCTTTTCATTGATTTTTATATATCCTCAACTATAATTATATTATAGCACATATTTATTTATATAATCTGTAAACTATCTTACGCTTTATTATGTACTTAATTAGCCATATATATGGTAAACTTTTCGGGTATTTGAATTGATTGGTTTATTGTCTAGATAACTGAAATAGACGTGTCTAATTAAGGCTTTTTCTGTACATGACTCTAAATAGACGTGTATAATTAAGGTGACTCTATGTATATTCAATTTCACAACATTTTCTTCCTTTTTTTTAGTAGTACTCGGCAACCCTAATTTACATAGTATGGTAAGTTTCGGAGGCCCAACTTTTTTAGGTCGTCTTGATACAGATTATTTAATCTTTTTTGCCATAATATTTTGGATATCTTATTTATATACAGATATAGTTGCAAACGTTGTTTTGTATAGTTCATAAATTTCCTTGAGTTAGCCTCTTCTCACTCTTTACTACTTTTTTCACATATGGCACCTGTCAAATTTAATCTCTCTGACGTTACATCCGATTTGCCAAACAATGCTGCTTTCCTTCTAAGGGTTGCAAGGAAGTGGTCTGTTCCATTCCAAAACCGAGAGTTGGGAATTAGGCTGGTGGAAGTTGTCTTCATGGATCACCCGGTATTATTATTATGTTTGATTTTTTTTTTTGTTTTGTTTTTCATACATAAGTTGGTATATGTTGAGGCAATTGCGTTTACTACTGTTTTACTTCTCTTTGTTTCCAAATAAGCTACTTATGTAGTTAATATTAGTTGTGATTCTTATTAAATTGTGTTATGTCATGTACTTATGTAATAGTACACATGTTATGCCTGTCTATTTTACATTTAAACTCATTTATGAATTTCTTTGCATGTGTGGGTATGAACCTTTCATAGATTCCCAATTGTCTAGATTGACAATTCTTTGTTTTCAAATATGCTACTTCTCTCTATTTTACTTCTCAATTGTCCACACTATTTTATTTCTCTCGGTTTTCAAATATGCTACTTATGTAGTTTAGCTTACTTAGTGATTCTTATTAAATAGTTATGTGTTATGTACTTATGTAGTTAAGCATATTTTAAGCATGTCCATGTTGCAGTTGAAGTTATTTATAAATGCCTTTGCATATGTGGGTATGAACCTTTCATCGATTATCGATTGTCTTGGGCATTTAAATATTGAAATTTCATTGTTTAAATTTTTATATATTCTAAAGATGTTATTTCCTTCCTAATTTATTTACTTATATTCTGAATTTTTATTCTTGTGCAGTCTGATAGTTACTATGTTTAATGTACTTCTAATTATTTGAATTATACATACTGCATTTAACCTTGATCATTGATTGAGAGAAAAATCTGATTGAATCTTCTACTAAGTTTATTAGTTAATTAACTGCTTAGACTGATAATATCAAATGTTGGTCATATGGATTATATATTGGTTTTGAATTTTTAAGCTAAATTTGGTGTGTTTTTTCATTAATGAGGTTTTCATTGCATTTAATACCAGGGAATTTTTAAATTTTTAAGCTAAATTTGGTGTGTTTTTTCATTATTAAGGTTTTCATTGTGTTTAATACCAAGGAATAAGGATCCAAGCCACCATTGCTCATCAATATATCCCTGTGTTTGGCGACTGCATAGAGGAGGGAGCATTATATGCGATGATGCATTTCTCCATTAAAGAAAATGTGGGCCAGTGGAAGCCAACATCACACCCATTCCGATTATATTTCAATGATTCGACAAAGATCAATCCTCAGAGCAATGACAGACATCCTACTTTCCCCCTTACGTTATATAGTTTTACATTGTTCATGGATGTCTTCAACTCTTCGGATATTAGTGGTCCTGACCTGATTGGTAAGATAATCATTATATTTTCCTTTTACCCATATTTGTACATGTGTAATAAAAATTGTATTACATAAATCTCTTATTTTGAAGAATTATCTAGTATCTAAATCATTACTTATTGACTCATTTAGACATCATTGGTGCCTATAATCCCCTTGAGGATGTGAGAAAACTAGGAACGGCCGATGGTCCGTCAACTTGGAGTAGCTTTTATTTGCATGACTTGGAGTGAGCATTTTTTGAGTCCTACAAATTTTTTCCTTTGTTGA
>CAVNYN010248019.1:0-39247 GCA_963692815.1 Nyctanthes arbor-tristis
CAAATACTAATCAAACCCTATCAATTCACCACCTAATAATAATCAAAACCCAATCCAGAAACTGAATGTCTCCACCAAATACACATGGTGCAAGTATTCATAATGACCCCAAATCAAAACTTTACCCCATGCCTAAATGAAATATAACTAATCTACCATAAAACAAAATAACTTTACCCCAAATCAAGAAACCAAATTTCTTCAAAAGAATGGTACTGGAATATAAATGGGTATTGCATAAAGAATTTTACTTTACAAAGGCATGAGAGGAATACCTAGAAGATTGCTCGCAAAGGTAGAGTGAGGAAAGTTGCTGTCTGGGATTGCAAAATCAGCATAATGAACGGAAAAGGAAGTTGTGTGAACCTGAATTTGGGGTAAATTAGGCTCATTTGTTGGGGGCATCTCAGTAATTTAATTTTTAAAATTGTTTACACTTTTTTATTGATAATCTTTTATGGGTTAATTTCGCAAATCGTTCCCAACCTTTAGGTTAAGAACCGGTTTCATCCCCAACCTTTTTTAAGACACACTACAGCCCCCAACCTTTCAAAAATACACGCAAATCGTCCATATTGCTACTATTCCGCCAAATTTTTAGCACTGCCGCTAACAGGGGAGGGTAGGGTAGGGTAGGGTGGGGTGGGGTGGGGTGGGGTGGGGTTTTTTATTATTTTTAAACGTTTTTAAAAAAAATTTAAAATGTTTATGGGGGTATAATCCTCTTTTTTATAAAAATTTGGCGGAATATTAGTAATAGGGACAATTTGTCTGCATTTTTGAAAGGTTGGGGGCTGTGGAGTGTCTTAAAAAAAATTGGAGACAAAACCGGTTCTTAACCTAAAAGTTGGAGACGATTTGCGAAATTAACCCATCTTTTATTCACTTTTTCTGGTCAAAAGCTATTTAGACAAACTTTTACATGAAAGCAGCTTCCACGCCTAATTCCCCAAAAAATAACTAATCTTATTTACAAAACTATGAAGGCTTTACTCAATATTGATCTGACAAATGTGACCAAGTGCCTAAAAAAGAATCTAGCAATTGGGTGAAGATGGTATCTTCTAGTACCAGGATTCAGGGGTGGAGCGAAAGGGTGGGCATGGGGCAATTGCCCGGCAACGTCGGTCCTCCCAGCAATAATTTTTTATGCTGAAAATATTTCCCTAAAAATTGCAGCCATTGAAAAGTTGTAGAAGAGGAATCGTTAGGAGGGGAAGAAGATCTCAAAGGAAGATGAATGGACTAAAAAGGCTAGTAGTTTTGGAGCCCATTTCCAGTAATTTTGAAAGCTCAATTTGTCATCTTGGCCCATTTATTTACTAGCTTGATTTGTGCATTATTACCCAAAAATCAATTCCCATCCCAATTGTTTGTCTTTCATTTCAATTGAATGAAGAGCAAACGAGAAGAGTGAACTCTAAACCCAATTACACAATTTCAAGTCAAAAATTACACTAATAAAAAGTATGGGTTCTCGTCTTCTTCATTTGAACTTTGTGAGTTTCTTTAAACTTTTTTTCTTTTTCCTTGATTGCATCGGTGACTAGTAGACATAGATGGTGCATATAGCTTCACTTCCACCCCCACTGTTGGAAACAAGAAAAAGAATAGCAATAATTTCAAAAAATTATTTTCTTTTAAAATATGATCGATCTGGATGTTTAATGTAATATGTGATTTTACACAAATAATTGCCTAAAGAAAGGGCACCGGAATAATAACTTTAGTACGCAATTATTCTCACGATCGATGATCACGAACTCCTAGCTCCCAACCCTTGAATATTCTCTGAAATACTCATGAGTCTTAGATTGCACAGGCGAGTGGATGCCGCTAGGAATTCTCCAAAACCCAACACAAGAGTCGAAACGTAGAGAGTTAGAATTCTCTACAAAAGTATTAGTGTGCGAATCTTCCCATGATTAAAAATAAGACCACCGCTTTCCCTATTTATAGGTAGGGAAAACTCCAAGGCTCTTTTGTATCTTGTAAGAGAAGAAATTCTATTCCTAGCAGGACTGTGCAAATCTTAGAATTCTTTTCCAATTAATTCTACGACTTTCCAGAAGCTTTTAGAGGGACCCAATTGGATTTACATAATTAGACTCCCAAGTCCCAATAATTAAATCCAGTTAAACTAATCCAAACTGTTTAATTTAATTATTAATAATTCATACACTCCACTAAAAAGGAATTATTGCAACTCCTAATTATGTAAATGATCACAGGAGCTTAAAATAAATAATCCTGCAATTAATTATCCTCTTGACTTATCAATCTAACAGTTTGTCCCCGCCTTATAATCCAATAATTAATTAGGCATGCCCTGACTGTATCATCTAATTATACGCTTTGCTTAATTCTTAATCACCACTGCTATGATTTCTATTTAGCAATGTTCACTAAATACTAACATTAGATTCCTGAAATCATACTTGCAAGTAATTAATTAAGCAAATCATTTAACTCTTAATTCAAGAGCAACAGATTCCTCTCACAGTGCGCATTCTACAAATTCACTCTTATTTGGTTCCCAATATGTAGAACATATTGACCAAATATTTATTTAGTCTCACCTATAGCACATCTAAGTTTGTTAGGATTGCTTCATAGAGAAACCTACCCTAGATGGATTTAGGCAAACCGTAGGATAGTTATGTGGAACCTCAAGTCACGCGCACAGTCATGTTATGGAATTAAGTTCACACAATAGTCTAGTCCAATATACTTATCCCGAATTATATCAGTGTTATTACTCACAATCCCCACTAGTCTCGAAGATCAAGATAAATCGCCTACTAAACAGAGTTAGAGTAACATCAAATGAGCCTCAATAGAATAAAGTGTCAACTTTTATTCTCATCTCAGAACTAATATTTTTCCGGTTGAAATATAAGATATATCTTTCATACTTATCTAGAAGTACCCATTTCTATATTATCTCAAAGCAATTGACGGCCCTTCATTAGCGCTCAAATATCGCAAATCCGCTTATAGAAAATAAACATCACATTTATCTAATAAATAAATAATTGCTTATTCATACTTCGGTCACTGTCCTAACATTTTATGGGGCACATATCCCAACATCTACCCTAGACCTTTTTTTTTTTTTGGCCCCCAGAGAACTCAAAAGGGTAGGTTAATATATAGTAGTTGTGAATGTCTGTCATCACATTGTTGGATGGTTATTTGTGTGTTTTTTGTAATGTATTAGGTGTTTTAGTATTTGTTCTAATTTCGTAACTTGTAAGAGAACATCCTTGCATTGAGTAAACACTTAACAAGAAAATGCTAACCAAGAGAAGAATGGCCTTCTTGAAATGGGTGTGGGGTTGAAGATGTGAAAGTCTTTGAAATAAAATGTTATAGAAGGCTTCTATCTTTTTCTAAGTATGTATGAAACTGTTCGCAACTAAATTTAGTGTTAAATTTACACATAGTTTAACTATGCTAGCTTGAGAAAGAAAACAGTAATTAATATATGTTTGTTATTTTGCCCCCCTTAAGATATAATTTCTCGCTACACTATAGTTGGGATTTCCCTATTTCTATAGAACCAACATGGGCTTCCTTTATGAAGCCCAAGTTCCAGTGAGAAAATAACAGATGAAACTACATGTGAAGTCCATGTGCTTTACACGTGTTGTTTTTTAATGGTATTGGCTCCGTGATATGGAGCCCAAGTTGGCTTCATAGGAAAACCGTCAATATTTGGCTAAATTTTATTGACATGAGATTTTGAGAGCGGAAATTATATAAATTAGAAATCTGACGTCATAAATGGGTCAGACACTTGTGTAGCGAGCATTATGCCAGTTTTTCTATGGTGTTCATTAGACAATATTTATAGAGTCTAATGTATAATATAGCAAGTGTCCGTTGGATTGGAAGATGATGACCCCATTCCATATATAAATTAGAAATCTAACGTCATAAATGGGTCAGACGCTAGTGTGGCACGCATCATGTCAGTCTTTCTATAGTTTCCATTAGACACCATTTATAGAATCTAATGTATTATATGACAAGTTTCTATTCATGTTCCAATATGCCTAATGGACACTTGCCACATAATAAATTAGACTCTATAAAATGGTATCCAATGGACACTATAGAATACTAGAATATACCTGCATCATGCTGGTCCAAATTGAATGTTTCAAGGAGTAATTATGCCCAATTGAATTTTTGGAGTGAAAGGGAAGAATGTGGATTAAAGTGAAATAAAAAGAAGAATTTAATTAGGGAGATAAATCCTTGTAAAAGAACTAAACGTGAAATTCTTATACAATAAGGTAGATTTAGGGATTAAGTTAATTTCACTATAGATATGAAATATGGATGACATCGTGGATGTAGCCTAAAAAGATACAAAGAGGCAAGCAGAAACCAAAGAGGCAAGCAGAAACCATTTTGCGTGAGAGAGGAATTTATTACTATGGTGAATTGTGTCATCGGCTAGTTTGTAGAAATTAGAGAGATCAAAAGACAATGATATGAGGGGACGTATTGCATATGTTATTCTTTGACTACTCTGATTTTAGTTGGGGAGAGATTGTGAGGTGAGAAAAATATTTGTTGTAAAGTGTTTTCTTATTAACAAAGAATCTCTTCTACATTTAATTTTGTGTACGTTCCTTTCTTGTTTAGTTTTGAGGTTATTGTTTACATGGCTTGATTGTACAATTTGGGAAAATTGGATTATTTCTCAACATTAGATCGAATAAGTACATTTGATTTAATAAGTGCCCTTGTGCCAGAATTGAGAATTCTATGGCTCGAGTTTTTAGTATTCTCTTATTTGTTACATGTGTCTACTATTTAAGAAGAATACCATCACCCATTTTTATAAGAAATGGAAAGAGACCTCAAAAATTGAACAAAAGGCAAAAAATGAGGAAGAAAGAGATGTAGAAATAGAAATAGCATAGTTACAGAACTTTTAGAGTGGGTGGATTTCCCAACACATTTGAATATGCCACAACAATCATACAAGCTAACATGGCTTGCTGTCAACTGATGTGGCGTGGCGTTTGAAACCATTTATTAGACGTCTGATTTTGTTTCATCTCCCGTTTTGAGGGTTGCATAAGGCTTTTTGTAATTGGATTTTGATATCAACAGAGTACTCAAAATTTTATTGTTCTTCATGTGAAAATTTAAGGTACCGACGTCAATACATGTTGTAAAATCCGCATAATATAAAAAACAAGAGAAACCACCCCTAGTTTCATGAAATTAATAATAAATTTTTTATATTTTTATAACTATATAGGCTCTGCAAACCGAGACAACATTGTTATTGTAGAAAAACAGGTCGTTCATGTGATTAAGAGCCATATTTTATCAGCCTCGAAGCAATATAAGGAGTCCATAAGGCACTTACGCTCATTTCAAGTAGCAAACTTGTCCTAATAAACACAATGCAAATTAATTTTTGTTCTAACTTATTATATGTAGGAGCATTTCACTTCCTTTTTTTTTAAAGAATAGGAGCATTTTACCTAAGAGTTTGCTTTTCCATATAATAGAAAAATTATAATGAGGTAAACCAATAATTTGAGACGTACTAGTTTAGCACACGTGCGATGCACGGAAAAGAAATTTAGAAATAAATTCTAATAGTATAACTCAATGATAAAAAAACAATACTAATAATACATATCTGATGAGATTATGAAAGAGTTAAATACTTCACATAAAATTACCAACTATAAGTCATAATAACCCATTGTCCATTTGGTACAGTTTCAACCTCTGACATTTGTTTTACCCAGAGAATAAAACAAATGAAGCCAAGCAATTTCTAACATAATAAGTAAATTGATATATTTCACTATCTTTACTTGATACATTTCAATTTGTTGTCAATTTTTACTGCCCAAATAAATAAATAAATAAAAATATTTCACGGCTTTCAGTTAATTACAAAATAAACACACAGAGATGTGTGTGTGTGTGTGTATGTGTTAATAACTTCTTGCTGCAACATTTAATTATAGTATATAACTAATGGTAAAACATTGTACATTTTAATTGCTTTCCTTATTTATCACGTAATTAAATCTTCAATCCAAACTGACTATAACTATAGATGTTGTAATGTACAAGGCCTCCTTGCTAAAGAATATAATTTTTTTTTTTAAAGAAGTACATAGAGATGGCGATAGGGTACGTACGGGCCAAGGATCCCAGTCTCCATCCCCAGTCCCATGGTGGTGAGACTGGTGTTCCATTAAATAATCCTCATCTCTCCAGTCCATGCCCAGTTTAGAAAATCCATGATCGTCTCTGTCAAACTCGTCCTCGGTACTACTACCAAACAATCCATTTTTAAAACTATATCAATAATCAAATACAACAAACAATGATCAATGTACAATATAATTGAGAAAATCATTTAAACATTAATTGAAGTACTCTACCCGTTTATTTATTCTTTGCATGAAAGTATAGAGGAAGGGTTTGAATCAATTTGTCCTGGGACGCATTCTATAATAGTTATTAACAGCATAGACGAACTTTTAGAAGAACATACTTTGGATCCAATATTTTTTTAAGAGAGCCATGTTGGAAAAGCTACACAAACTGTGTCTAAAGCAAAGAAGAATCAGCCCCACAACTTGATAGAGATCTAGCAAAAGGCAAAAGAGCATAATAAACATCCATAGTTGAAAATGTATCAACTTGAAATTTAACCTCGTCATTTGTGTATATTTCCATAATTGTCAAAACTCATAAAATGCAAATTTATCTGGTAGGGGAGAATAAGGTTTGATTCGAGTAGTTTATTATTTATTTTCAAATCAAACCATCAAATTCGGTTTGGAGAAATAGTAAGCCAAATCAAACCATCAAATATATGCAAAATCATAAATAACTAAACAGAAGTTAAGAAAATTTTTAGAAAAATTAATCAACTTTATTATTCTAAAAGTTGTAACACTTTTATCACTTAGTTTTATATTTTAAATTGTCTAAATTTTTTTATTCTATAAAAATAAATCAAATAAATTAATGCAACTTAATTTAGAAAGTTATATGTGACTTAGGATTAAATTTAGTAAAATGAAAAGGTAAAATGTGTTTTTGGAAAAAAATAAAATAAAATGAAATGGAATGGTCTAGTTATCCTAGGAAATTTTCAAGAACTTCATGGAAATTTTGTTAAAAAACTTTCCACCCATATGGCATGTAGGGCCGTTCTTGATATTATACAATTGGATAAATAAAACTGGAACTAAGATATAATTAGACAATATTTTCATAAAGATTGAAGATCATTAAATAAATAAAATAAAGAAAAATAGTGATTTATGATCCTAGAGTCGCTGCTTTGTTAATATGCCAAAAAAGGTGGAAAATAGATTAATTGTGCTTGAGAACTCGAAGATATCATATGTTCAATTAAGGGTAGATTGATTCGGGATTTAGCGAAGGTTGAAGCAATGATTAGACAAAAAAATTGAGATCACTAACAAGCGACAATTTCTTTTCATCTAAAAAGTAGATTAATTTTAGAAAGGGAGCATTTTTTAGTAAGAAGAAAAAAATAATAAGCACGGAGAAGGAAAAAAAAAGGAGATGGATCTATTAAAAAAAGAAAAGAAAAAAGTATACTGATGACATCAACAATGATGTCATCAGTTTAGGGCATGTCATCTAACAAAACCATGGTGGTTTTGTTGAACTCAGAATGATATATGCCATGCACCCACACGTTATGCAAGCAACATAGAATCCAAGATCAAGACACTCATAGATTGATGCATGTTTTACAGAACTTGAATAACTTGACAGTACTATCAACATATTACCTCTGTCACAAAAAGATGGTCCAGTTTTCTTTTTTCGTCCATCCCAAACTATGGTGCAGTTCCTTTTTTAAAAAATAGTTGAAATATCAGTTCTCTTATATGCCCTTATTTAATGTGTATATTTATCATGAAAATAAAAGCATTAAAGTAGAATAACTAATAAGTGAAAGGGTATAATAGAGAAGTGCGGTTAAAATTTACTTTTCCAATATTATTAAATGAACTTTTCTTAATCTATGTGAAAAGAGAAACATGATCATTTTTTTGGGACGGAAGTAGTAATTAACTACAAGTTAGCAAAATTACAGAACTGGATAATTTGAATTTTTAAGGTTATAACAGTTAAATTAGTATTCCCTTTGTCCTAAATATATGATCCATTGTTTTTTCTGTGTCTGTCCCAAATATGTAATCTTGTTTCTATATTGAAAATTTTAATTTACATTATTTCACTAACCTATGCATATTTAATAATATGCTAGTTAACTATCAATTAGTTTTTCACCCGTGCATTGCACGGAAACACTAATTTCAAAAAATTTCAATAATAATAATAATAAACAATAAAATATTGAATAATTACCCACAAGTAAATTTGCGTAACAATAACAGTAAATATATGTTTTTTATTTAGTATTTTTATTAATAAGTTACTAATAGTACCCTTATATACTCATTTAATATTTTATTGTAACTTACATTTGAAATTATCTAACTTATTCAATATTACTAGTTAACGATATTGTAACATCCCGGAAATTTTAATTCTAGATCAATAAGTTTTGAGTATGTTGATGATGATAATCAGATAAATTTTACAAACAAATTGTAATTGAGTTAAGTTAAAATTTAGACTTATTTTAATAACTTGGGTAACGAAAGGACCTCGAGTAACATAACTCAATGTATAGTGACTTACTTACAAGACAGTATAAATCATAGGGATTTCTTAAGTAATAACTACAATTTAGCCAAGTGATCCTCTAAATATACAGTAATTAGTTTTGCCATTTGTTACTTTGTAATTAGTGGAATCCAAGGCCTAATAAAAAGTAATTAAATCTAACAAGCTTTAAAAAAGGGGTAAAATTATTACCAAAGCCTTCTCCCAACACTCCATTTTCCATCCGTATAATATCCTTGTCTCTTCTCAAATATCTAATCAAAGATATAAATGAAAATCCAAGCTCAAACATAATCTTCATTAGGAAATATTTTGGAAATATTTTTGATTTAGGACAATTCAAGAAACTTTTGGAAAAATCAAGTTAAAGATGTGAGTAACTAATGCTTTGATTTTTTTTTTTTATTTATAAAATTTTCATGTATAAACATGAATTTTGATGCATTGTTATTATGAAAAGAAATTGATTTATTACATTTGAATCACTAGTTAATTCCTTACCATTTTTACTTTGCCATGTGGTCTTTCCTGGTGCTAGGAGCCGCCTAATAATACCGATGTGGGTAATGAATAGCTAGTGGCTTGTCTTTGTGGTTTCTTTATGGTTTATGTGGAAATTTCGGCAGGAGTCAACTAGAATTTGATTGTAGATCCATTCAAATGAACTGACATAATTCTTGTATAAACCATGGGTAATAATTTAACTAGTGATAGTGCCCTCTTATGCATCCAAAAACTTTGTGCAATTACATGGTTTGTTGAACTTGTGATTGAAAATGAGTTTCTCCAACGAAAGGCGAACCAAAGTATTTTATTACTTATTGAGTACTTTATACTCACTCCATTTTCTATACTTTTGTAGATAATCCAATACATGATATTTGCGAAACAAGCCGAGAGTTGAAGCATGCCAGCAGAAGGGAGTAGAGCTATTCATGTAGAAGGAAACTAATCTCTGGAATATAGAAGGAAACCGATCTCCGGAGCTCCAAGAATGCACTTTGATTATAAATATATCTATAAACAATATATGGGCTCAATAACTTTTGTATTAATAAGTATGTCATCTCTCTCTCTCTCTCTCTCTCTCTCTCTCTCTCTCTAACTATATCTATATATATGACTTATGACGTGTAAAACAAGATTAATGAGTAACTCTTGTAATAATCGAAAGTTAAAGACTTGAAAATATAGCTAAGAACAATCTATAGCTTAATATCTTTTGTTGCACGAATAATTTGATCGTTTTGTATGTCCCGTCCCCGCTATTCATATAAAAGTTTCCGCTATAGAATTTAATAACTGATATAAATAATAATTCAATAATATTGGGTAATATAGCAGGGGCATGACAGATATGATATTACATATTGAGTATATATCATGATACACGTATCTTTTCGATATCATTTCGTAAGATAATACCTTATTTTAATATGTGTAAATACCCATAATGCCATGTTGATATTTTAGTCTAACAAATAAACAATGATAAAAAAGAAAACATAAGAGATACCGCATAGTTTATCAATTTTAGGTGTGAGAATAAGGTTGACTAACTATACTATGTTAATTTTAATAACTAGTCTCCTATCTGTGCATTGCACGGGAAAACAAAATGAACAGAAATCTAAGATAATCGAAACAAAATTGAATATTATTATACATATATAAACCCTGAATGAGGAATTAAAATACAATCCTATAAGACAATCACAAACTAAATCGCTGATAAGATTAATGTATTCAGATACACAATAATCTAAATTATAAGAAATTAAACAATTAATCATCATCTAGAGAACCCAACTTCTAGACAACTTTTCATCACCCGGGAGAAAGCGTCCTATAGCGTCAGGTTCAATATGTTCAAGTGGATAATTAACTTCATCAAGAAAATGAAGTTTATTTAAGCTAGGATCAACAACCAATTGACCAATTTTCCCATATTCATAGAGATCTACTCCATACAAAAATGAAACGATTCTAAGAAAACATTTGGAATAACAGACATATACAATGAAGCTCAATCATTGTGCTTATACTTCTCATGTGGAAGGACATGCAATGAGCTATAAAGATATGAATCAGCTCCAAATAGAGTTTTGAATTCATTTTTCTAACGTGGATCATCTCAATGCAAAAAATGAATATTTACACCATGTTAGCATTATAGAATTGAGCCCCTGAATGGCAACTGAGATGAGCCTTTTAGGTCTAGAATAAAGTTTCCCAATTCTACAGCCTCAAATATAAGCTGCCAACACAGTATTCCAAAAAATTGGGAAAAGGGATTAGAAGTCACCGACTACATCAAAATAAGGGCTAATGAAAAAGTAAGCAAATAATAATGCCTAAAACTTGATTTTGAATATAGATTATAAAATGACAACTCCTTTGTGCACGTTACTTAGGTATTTATCAGTTTACGAATTCATCCAACAACATACTGACCAGCGTACATTAATTAAACAAAATTCAAATAAAATCAGAATATGATCATAAGCAGTGAACAGTATAGGATACCTTTGTGTCCACAATGACTATACGCCAAGTATCTTTAAGTTGTCATCATAACTGGAGTTCTCTATAGCACAACATTATACAACATTTGGATGCAGTCAATCTTCTTCCATGCGAGCTACAGTAACTTTAGACGATTAGGGGAAAAAAATTTAATGCAAGTCTAGATGAAAGAAAGGAAAACAACTTTAATATGCATAATAACTATTTACCTAGAATTTTTTCTGGATAACTATTTATCTGTATTGGCCTGTGCAATACTATTCAGAGTAACAAAAGTAAAAGTAGGCAGCTTCACTACCAAGTTATTGAGCAATTAGCAAGTGAAAAGGAAAAAAAAGCAAAGCTAATATGTTTTTCAACATAGAGTAACAAATTTTATTTTCTTCTTCTGTCACTATTACAATCTTGTAATAAAGAATCTGGGAATGCTGAGAACTGGTATTAAAGGATTTGGGAACTTTGTGAATTGCGGCAGAGAGTTTGACCCATTGGCGGAGCTAAGGTGGGGCCATGCTGGGCCCCGGCCCTCCGAAATTGGAAAATTTCCATTTAAGTTTGTTTTTTTTAAAAAAAATATTATATGTAAAGGTAATTTAGCGATGTGTAATATACGGCTCACCCTTTTGGACAGTCCTATAATAGCTCCTGGCTCCGCCATTGGTTTGACCATCACTTAAAATAGCATGTGTAATCAGCAATATTCAATGAATGGAATCTTGACTTCATATAGCCTTAAATTGCAATCCATGGTCATAGATGCTTCATCTAAATTACCTAAGGTTCATAAAATATAACATACAATGTATCTAACAACAATTTAGATATGTAGTAAAGAAATGATATAGAATGAACAGATGAGATTAAAATGAGATCAACGATGATGCTATTCACATCAGCTAAACAAAAATAAATAAATAAATAAAATCTCACCTTCTTCATTCAACAGACCATTTTCATCTTTCTTTGCATTTCACCAATTCATCCAATTTCAAAATTCGGAGTTGCAGAAGAGTATCAAGCCATAAGTCCAGAATTCAAAATAACAAAGTATAACAAAAGGCAAGAAACATGTGCATTGCACGGGAATAAATATTGCAACAAAGAACATTGCATCAAATTCATTAACAACCAAATAGCAAGCATAATACATGTGTTTACAATATTAACAATTGCCTGCCCTGTTCATATACGCATCATAGATCATTACTCAGCATAAATAAAACTAAGACATTAAAATCATAGGCAATTAAAAAAACTAAACACATCAATTACATGTAAGTCTATTTATTTTTCAAGTATATCAAAATCAGTCATTAAAATAATAAGCAATAAGAAATGACAATCATAATGCAAGATTTCCATTGGTGGAACCCAAGATTACCAATATTGTAAACAACTAATCTTATAATTAATATATAGATTATACATTGTGACTTAATTAATCAACTTCGCTTTCTCCATGTTTCTGCCACCATTTTAGAGACACAAATTCCAACCTTTCTTCATCCACTTATTGCTCAAATCTAACTTAGAGACAACCATCCAATTGCAAGCTTGGCTGCCATATTAATTTCAATTTGATCAGAGAATACAAGGAAATGGGCGAGTTTAAGGAAGTGGGTCCATAACATTAACTACGTCCAAGTTCATTGTAATATCACAAAAACTCATTAAGCTATAAATAAATAAATAAAGCGGCAAAATAGCAAAACAGAACACAAGACAAATTAGCAACTATTACACAAATTAAAATCGTATTTAACTATCATTTTCAGCTATTCTAAACTGGTAAATAATTAATAAACCAGTAAATACGGGTTGAGCAGTCTAACCTCCTAGTCCATCAAGAACATCTCAACCTGGCAAGGCTGTTTTGGATTTTTGTTGCTAGGGATAATCCATTTCCTTGCCACGTGAACCAACAGCACTGCCTTACTGTCCATCTCAAGGTCCACTTTTTTCAACAAAAATTGATCTGTAGCCATAACAAATATGCCAACAATTAACTAAGAAAAAATTGATAAGAGAATATGAATGAATAAATAAATGTTGCTGTTGTATACTATAGGAACGCACAACATATATTATATACACACACTGACTGAAAAAACCATTGAAATAAAATTAGCGATTCCAAGAAGTATTCCCATAATTAAATACTAATAGAGATAGAAAATAGCCTAAATTCAATTAGGCCTAGACCAAAGAAACCATAAACACAATTCTTGAATTAGGGATAACTGATTGAAATTGAAATACGTGAATTAGGGATTCTTATACGAATGATAATTCATAAACGTAAGTAAGGGATAATTGAAAACAAATCTGGACAATCAACCTCTTAGAGTTATTCCCATAATTAAATAGTAATCGAGATGGAAATGAGTTTAAATTCACCAAAAATTTGAAGAACTTACCTTACATGATAGAACTCTACTGCTGTTAAACCAATTCTGATTTCAAAAGGTAACTAGATATATATCCCAAATATCACGCTTTTTCCAATTTTAAGCAAGGAAAGAAGAAGAAAATCTGGCATGGGAGAGGCTAAAGAAGAAAATCTGGCATTCGAGAGGATGCCATGTGAAACCCGGCCGTGTGAACGCGTTCCAGGTCCATTAGTTGTAATCAAAATACCATTCTACCGAGAATACCCCAACACAAACATGACTTTACCAAAATAACCCAAATCGTTTATGGAAAATTACAAAATTACCCTTAGCTTACAAAGCCAGAAAAGGATTGGGAAAAACTATGCCAGATACTGAAGTGTTTTAATTATATGTATGTATGTAGATATATAGATAATAGATGATGATGATGATCTATATATTTATATCTTATATATATTAAAGTAAGATAGTTGTCATCTGCACGTTTTCTCGTCAAAACAATTATCTTATTTTTATATGTTTCTTTTATTTTATTTATTTATTTATTTATTATTATTAATAATAATATTATAATAATCCATTAGTCTTATTTATAAATTGCATTTTGCTATTCTTTTATTTTATAATAATAATAGATCAAATTATATATATATTTAATATATAATATGCTATTTGTCATCCATTAGTATTTACTATATTTATTCTATTAGTTTTCAGGATATTTTCAAAGATTTAATATTTTTTCAAAATTCTAACAGTTAATCGATAAATTTTTCAAGTGTTAGGTTATTAGGTATTTCTTCTTATTTCAATTAAATGCCTACCCGTGAAGTTGATGGTATAATAATAAAATCTTATATATATTAAAGTAAGATAGTTTCTATATACAGGTTTTTCCAACAAAACAACTATCTTACTTTTATATACTTCTTTTATTCTATTTTATTTTATTTATTTTTCATTAATAATTATAATAATAAAAATAATCCATTAGTTTTATCCATTAATTACATTTTGTTATTATTTTATTTTATAATAATAAATCAAATTTTATATATTTTTTATTTTATATATAATATGCTATTTGTTATCTATTAGTATTTCTTGTATTTATTCTAGTCGTTTTTAAGATATTTTCAAAGATTTAACATTTCATCAAAATTCTAACAGTTAATAGACAAATCTTAAGTGTTAGGCTATTAGATCTTCCTTCTCATTTCGATTAAGTGTCTATTTATGAGGTTGCTGGTTTAATAATAAAATAAAATTAAATCAGTATCAAAACTTTTACTTTAATTCAACATTATAAATCACGAGCCACAAAACCTATGGCTATATGTTTAGTACATTATTACTTAATTTATTTTTTTAGAAAAATATATATTGGTAAAAGTTTAAGTTGAAGGGATATAATAGCAATAATATTTGATGGTGATAATGATTTAGAACCAAAAAAATTCTTTTAGAACAAAAATTTAAGTTGAGGGAATGCAATAGTAATAATATTTGATAATTTCACAAATAATTTGATGATGCTGATTTAGAACAAAAATAAAAAATTTTCTTAATTCTTTTTAGAGCGGAAGTGGTTAAAAATTAATATTATGGGTAAATCATATAGAATTTATCTTTTGTTGTATTATTGCTTTCCTTGGGTCTTTTGTAATAGGAGGACATATACTTTAAATTTTTAAAAATAAATTAATGAAATAATGATTTCTTTAGAGAATGCGTGAGGAAATGCAAAAAATAATTTTTCTAAGAATATGTGGTGGAGAATGAATATGGAAAAGAATTCATTCTGATCATCTATACCCTAATATATATCAACTGATAGAATGTGGGTGTAGTACAATTCTAGAGTTATATAAATTTCGTATGCTCACTTTTCCATAGTTTCTTGGTTTCTATACTCTACATGAATTTAATTTTCTGTTAAAAAAATTCTTCGTTCTTATTTTCATTACTTAAGAATGTTGTTGTATGATTGACAATTTAATTAACTCTATGCCAAGTGAAAATATTATACGTTTTAATTTGATTCTGTTTATGTATATTAGTAAAATATGTATATGAGTGAGTAGTACATAATTAAATTGTGATTATTTAGTTTTTCAAATTACCACATATTTTTTCCTGCTAATTATTCTATTCCGTAGAAAGCACGGGTATAACTAGCATTTATTAATAGGAATAGAGTGGTTGGTTTATTTTTTCCCGCTTTTATTTGGTTCCTTAAGGCAACTGGTGATGTGGTGCTAATGTCACCCTTTTAATTATTCTTTTTTCAAATTCATTGGCGTGATTCCCTATTTCTCGCTTTTCAGTTTTTCTTTTATTACCCTTCTCCTAATCTTCATTGTTTCTTCATACTCTCTCTCTTTCCCGCCCAACCAAAAAATCTAATATGGCAATCGAATCATCGTCGCCTTTCTTTTTGAATTTTCTAACGAGAGTGATCCTTTCTCTTAAGGAGAGGAAACTTCGATGTAGCTGCATGTGATTGGGAGTTGAGTATCACTCTCATTAGAAGAATTGGTTTCTTTCAGACGCAATATCTTGAGCAATTTTTTTTTGTTTTTAAATTAAAAAGCACCCATCTCTGTTTGTCAGACTGGCTTTGCTAATCCTTTGGCAGTGAGATGTTCTTTTTTTGATTTTCTTCTATACCTGATGGAGCTTGCTTTTCAAATGTCTTGTGGATGTAAGTGCTTTGGACATCTTGATGGATGATCTTGGTGGTAAGGGAGTTGCTTTCTTATATAATTTCAGTAGCCAGGTTTTCCTTTTTTTCTTCTGCTGCATTGCTTCCTTTGATGAGTTCCCTTTTATTTTAAGTTCTTGAGCAAATCTTCTCTGTTTATATCTTCAGCAATTTGTTGAGTCGTTACGCGGTATAAATTTTAATAAACCATTTTTCCCTACAATCCTATGCTAGCTGCTCGCATAATCCTTAACTTCTAGAGAGTGATCCACAATCTCTGGATCAATCAACAATGTTTTTTGTTGAAACCTCTTTCATGAAGTCTTTATTATTCATTTTTGCAACATTCGTAATCACTTTGTATATTTCATTTCTATTGTTGATTTTGAGAATAGCTATAAATGGTGAAATAGTTATTGCCATAAAATTTATCTGTATTAAAAGATGCAACTATGCCATGGGTCATTTATTGAACTGAAAAATATGAGTAAAGAGAAGACGGCATAAGTGCTGGTGAAATCCTCGGAATTCTCCTTTCATCTACTGGATACAATATCCTTGGATGCAAAACTTCTCTTTCGTGTAGTGGTGCAAACTCGTGCAAGGAACTATCAATTACCAATTAGGGTATTGATTTCGCTATGCAATTAATCAACAATATTAGCATGGTTAAGTGCTATGATACTGATGGTATGAATCTATTTAGTACTGGTGGTATGGATTTAAATTAAGGATTATCTGAAGATGTTTTTGTGGAATTTAGGCACATTTGATGTAAAATTTTGCCAGTAAGAAATCTTTTCATTCTTATTTTTATTTGTTTTATAATTATAATTGAGGAGAGAGCTCTCCATGTTGGATAGAACTTACAAGAACTAATGAATTCAAAAAAATTTTACGTCTCACAGTTTTATGACTCTCCATCTCATAGTTTTATGGCTCTAAAATATAACCATTGTGTGCTTGTAGTTACCTAAAATATTTTACCATATAATAATTAGCGGGAATTTCTACTTGGAATATTTCTACTGAAAATAACCGATGTTCTAAAGTAGCACTTAATTTGTTTACTCAGAATCTAGAATATTCTAATAAGTCTACTTTGTAACTTCATTCCTGCTAATGTTTTCTGTCCTTTAAAATGTGTACATCTAACCGGGATGACTTTGTGCATTATACATAATTGACCATTTCATGACTAAGTCAATATACGGTTGTGAATTAAATAACTCTATTTAGACTGTTAGTGGTATTTAAAGTTTTAGAATTTGCATTGTTTAGCTGAATACAAATAGCTCAACATGGGTCTTAAAGAGACAATCTAAGAGGACATTGGAAGCAAGTTGGAATTTAAATTTCAATTTTTTTGGATGTTTAATGAAATGCTTTTGACTTTGCTACTTCATTAGTGGATTGAAATTATATTAGTAACCAGCTACTCACTTTCTTGAAAGAGATAATCATATCTATTGATTTCAGTACGCTATTAATTTGATTGCTAGTGATAAATATTCAATTGGTGAGATAAAAGATTATTTATTTGAGTTCATATATGTTGATAAGTTGGAGGAAAAAAACTTCTGTAATTGTAAATATCACCGTGTACAT
Source organism: Nyctanthes arbor-tristis (assembly GCA_963692815.1). Lineage (NCBI taxonomy): Eukaryota > Viridiplantae > Streptophyta > Magnoliopsida > Lamiales > Oleaceae > Nyctanthes > Nyctanthes arbor-tristis. The sequence continues at coordinate 17,959 of CAVNYN010248019.1, forward strand.
TTAACTGGAATAAATCTGATATCTCTTCGTTGAATTTGACCCTTTTGGAACTTATGGAAAGGAATGGTTTTTATATTTTCACTGCCACTGATTGTTATTATAGTTATATCTTTCACTGGTGAATTTATGGTTGTTCATCGTTGCAATACAAATGAAATTATTGGGAAAGGGGCTTCAAGGTCGGTACACGCAACTGTACTCCTGCATTGGCATGACCCTCTTATTATTCATATAGATCTCAAATGCAAGAACATTTTATTACTGGGAACCATTTAGAAGTTATTTTTTATTTTGCGAGCTGATTCTCAATAAAGGTGAATCAATTGTACGCCAAACATATAACTATCTTGTGCAAGTTTTCTCTGATTGGCTAATTCATGGTAGAACTGGTGGATAGAACTAGAGAGTAAAGTCATTTTGCTAGTCCATTTGGTTGTATTTTGGTGTTTAGGGTTTGAGTGGAACAAGGCTAAGCATGATGGGGACTAAAATGAGTGCCATCACAGTAATTAAATTAAATCTGCTGATGTTCTTTTGACATAAAGTATATACCTTCTGTTAGAATCATTAAATTTTGTGGGGCTTCCACTAAGAGCTTGTTTGATCCTCATTATCCTTCTCAATTATAATTTTATCTACCACTAAGTTGACATTTAATTTGATAACTGTTCAATTATAACCACATTTTTCAAATTTTTTTATATTTCCAAAATACATTTTACCTCTCTCCTCGTTATAATTTCCCCAAAATTAGACAAATAATGAGAATTAAACAAGCTTTAAGTATAACATGAATTTTGATTAGACTTAGATTTCTTTGATGTAATATATGGAGTAGTACTCCATTAATGGATTCATTGTTGTTGCATATATTTTTTACTTAATTGAAATTGAGATACAGCTTCTGTTTCCAATACAATTTCTCTAGCAACCACTTATGAGTATAAGATATATGCTGCTTCTGAGTGCAGATCAGCAATAGACCAAGAAAGAATTTGAGAGACGGAGAAACAAAGAAAGGAAAGAATTTGAGAGACGGGGAAGCAAAAAATGTTGCATTGCTTTGTAGCTTCTATGTTCTAACTATATATTTGACATTCAGACCAGGACCAAATCAAGGATGATTAAGTCATAAGGAACTAATGATAAGATTGCAAACTGATTAATTTATATAATTTAAAATTGTTAAACTGGTGTACAAGTCATTGGTACTTTATTACTATGTTCATTTTTAGTATCAATGATAAATTCATCTTTAGGATATGGAATTTACTACAAGCAATTTATGTTTCATAATAACTGTTATGATGATAGAGTAGTTTGAAATTAATGGAGAACAAACTTACGGTAATATTTTGACTGCATGAACGAAGTTCTACACTTTCGAAGAACGTTAAATTGGCTAACTTAATAATTCCAAGTTTTGTTAATTTCTACATTTTTGAACTTTTTATTTTTAATGTATGTTTCATAGGCATTGACTCCTTCAATTTGTGTGTGTATATATATATATATATAAACTTATCTAGAAAAATACAAATACAGTTTGTTAGTTTCAAAAGCAACGTTCGACTTCTTAAAAACAAATTTTCATTTTAAAAAAATAAGCAATTAAAAAATATGATGAAAGTTTTAACTTAATTTGACGCCAAAAAAAGATTAGATATTAACCTAATTTATTATGCAAATCAAATTGTTATCTTCAAATCTTCAACAAATCAATTTCTTATCTTCCAAATCTTGAAAAGAAAGTTAACTCGGAGAAAAATTGACAAATAAAATGGAGAGAAAATGGAAACCTAGAAAATGTACCAAAATATTATACCAGAAAGTAAAAAAAATATATATTGAATTATGACACCACCAGATTTCTTATGGAGCCCAACTTTAGGCGGGAAAATGAAAATAGAGAATTAAGTGAATTAATTAATATATATATATAATAGATTTGTTTGCCCAAAAAAACTGTTAACTATTAATTTTGAGTTCTAAGGATAAATTAGAAATACATATTACAAAATGTATCTTTTCAATATAGTTTTTAATTTTTGTAATAATCCAAAGTAAATCACATACTTGGGATGAAAGGAGTAGTAGTTTTTGTTAATTGTAATGTATTTAAGTTCTTCTTAGTATTTGAATTTTTTTCTTCAAAATAAGCAATGTTTGACATGTATGATTTTAACCCTGCCTACTACTTTACAGTTAGTCCCAAATTTGGATAAAAGAGGAGTGCTTGCACTTCTATATTTCTGTCTATACAATTTCTCTTTAATCCTTATATAGTTTTTTACAATTATATATTTATTGACTTTAATTTCTAAAGTGTTTAAGAGCTTGTTTGAAACTCATTTTTTTCCTATTATAATTTCACCTACCACTGATTTGATTATTGATTTGACAACTACTCAATAATCATTACATATTTTAAACTTCAATTAAAATCTCCACCACTCATTTCAATAAATTATAATTTGCCATTTTAATTTGACCTCATAATGAGAATCAAACAAGCTCTAAATTATATATTTAAAACAATTGAACGATATGCGATTAGCTCATGCTACCATGAGCCAAGCCCAAACACTTGTTGGGTTTTGGATTGTGTTAGGCTCGCCAGCAAGGCTGATGTGTAGAGGTGCAGATTGCCCCCTTTATTTATCATTGTCAAACTTTTCACTTGAATAAAAACGCATAAGGGTAAGCATAATTCAAGCCGGGATGAGGTGAATTGCCATATCGATTTTTCCTTAAGGCAATTTACACTTAACGTTTGCAAATTTCAATCTTTAATAGATTACATCCTTAACTTTTATTTTGGTGTTGTGTATCCTCAACATTTGAGGAAATCTCTCCTCACGTCCCCATTGACACATTCCATCCATTCAAACTGTTAAATTTTCATAAAAGGACAATTTTACCCTCATACAAGGTTGAGGACCTTAGGTTAAACTAGTTTTTTCTGCCCATGCAATGCATGAGATGCGAGTGCTGTGTAAGAAAAAATAAACTAATATTCCACCATAAAGTAGAGAAAAAATAGCATAGCAACAAACTATGGGTAAATATTCATCAAAAAGGAGCTTTGCAAACTAACAAGCTAAAATATACTGAAATACGGAAATGTTAAAAAAAAAAAAAAAAAGTATTGGCTGACCATATTACTTTATAAATCATCCATAGAAAAAATCAATTACATTTATTTTATAGCTTGATCCACTACAAATTAAATTCTTTAAACTATATGATTTGTCTGGAAATATTTTTCTATACAAAAATAACGTACATTTCATGCATATCATGGAAAGAAAGAGCATCACAATGTGCAATATAATTACAAAGTTTCATGAACAGTTGAACACTAACTTAAACAAATATGTCAACAATGATAGGTTATTTAACTATCAATCTTCCAACTCACTGTACAAAACTTTATTATCGATAGCTAAAACATTTTTTAGATTGACACACCTCACTATTGTAGATGCTGTTTTAATTTTCTTCATCAGTGGCTCGAGGTGTCTTGGCATTAGCATCAATGGCTCGAGTTGTCTTGGCATTAGCATAAATCTCTTCAATTGGTCTGATATCATCTGAACATGGACAATATATCATATGCACTCAAGTGGCTTAACTTGGCGACTTGTATTCATTATCTCTTCTTCAACATCCCTTATTAAATTCATAGTGAACTGGAGTGTACTTGGTCTTAACAAATTCTTGTTAATTACATAAGAAAAATTCACCACATTGTGCCAAAAAAACAAAAACTGGATGGACAGGATTGCAATGCCGAGAACTTTATTCTGCAAACTTTACTCTCCAATTTGCAAAACACGTACCCGTCACTCATCAGTCTAAATGGCTACATTTATAGCCGCCACAAATACAATGTTCACCCAAAAATTCTTTAACAACCATTAAAGATAATATGACCACAATATCCTATTGGTTTTATTAGCAAAGTCAAGGGAATGTCATAACTTCTTAGAGCTACATAAAGTCATAACAAAGTTTCTATCTTTAAAGAGCTTCTGGAAGTAAGAATTTACCAATTCTAAGAGTTTCTATCTTTAAGGAGATTCTGAAAGTGAGATTTCCCCAATTCTAACAGTTCACTCAAATTTGCCTCTTGATCCAGAGACCATCTTTACCATCAGAAATATATTGCATCAAGTAGAGTTATATTCTTCACCATAACTTTTCCTAAATATTATTTTGGAAATTCCTAAGTTTTTTTAAGCCCATAACATTATAGATACAAATATTATTGTGTTTCAAAGTAATTCTTCATGCTTGGCTAACAAATATGTCTCAAGTGAGGCATAATAATAGAGAAGATTACACAAATAAATATCTGTCTTCACCATTCTAGTTTCAGAAACATATTTATATGTCTTGATATAAATGCTCAAAAGATCTAAACCTCTAGAAGGGGATATGAAGACAACCCCATCAGAGTATCAGCAATGGACCTTTCATCAAGAGATTGTTGTCTATCCATATTTAAATTTCTAGGTCTATCAAGTAACCTTGAAAAAAAATTATATTCTTCCGATTAGAAACAATTGCTTGAAGAATACACATTTGTATGCCATCATTTTGAGACATCCCTCAAAAGCAAAGACATTGTTCTAGTTCTCTATTGTCAAAACATGCAACATGGTTGAATGCAGAATCATAAGCCAAGAAGGTTGAGTGCAGAATTATAAGCCAAGAATCTGCAACAATTTCTAGTGATACATGTCTCAGACAATGACTATAATGAAAAAGCTTGCCAAATTGAAGTAATAAAGAACTTCAAATAATTATTCTGCACAATGAAATATAACAAAATTTAAACAATAAAATGTTACTATAATCAAATTAAAAAATAGGTCTACACTCTACCATTAAGCAGAATATATAACAGTTGAGAGTTGTGGGAATAACGAAAAGTATTTTAGCATACATAACTATACATTTAATACAACAAATAGCACTCTCATAAATACAACAACAGGTACATAAAAAAGAATAAAGCAAAAAAATAATGTAAACGCTACTACACTGTTAAACGACTGTATTTGCATAGCTATAGTGCAGCAATAGACAAAAAGAGTACAAAAACAAAGCAAGAGATCCCCCGAATGGGTAAAAAAATAAGCCAAAAAAGTGAGAACGAGAAAGCAAGGTATCCACTAACTGTCAACCTTAAAAAAAAAAAAGTAGTGCTTTAATAGTCTATATCTACAACCCCTGTGCAAGGTCATACGGGAAAGAATAAGAAAAAAACAGAAAAATAAAATGAAAAAGAATTAGCACTTTGGGATTGTAAATGATATTATTCCAATCAAAACGGAAAGAAAACTCATCATCAAGAATGAATAATAAAGAAATTAAGGGAAAAATTAAACAACATTTGGCAAATTGTAAGCTTAAAAAAGATAGAGAAGAACAATTTAACTTTAGAGAACACAATACTTAAACCAAAGCTAAGTTAATGAGATGTTAACCTAAATTAACTCCATAATTAGAAAATAAATAAATAAATGTGCACATGTATGTCACCAAAATTAACATTATTATTATTATATTATCATTATCTGTGTTTATCTTTCTTACCACTTAGTTGAATATGCTTGTGGTTGCCACACTTCTTAGATTAGCAAATGTATGTTAATAACTAAGGACATCCATGAACACTTGTTCTCAGCTGAAAATATTTACTTTGCTCCCTGTAAATGTAATTGGGATGCAGATAGCTAACCTGAAGGCGAGAAAATGAGCACAACAGCCATTCTAGGCAATCATATCCACAACTAAAATTTGCGGCAATAGCAATTGAAGAGCTCATTGATAGAATTCTCCAAATTAAATTTTAGGCAAAATGGACAACATCTCAAGCTCCCAAGTCCCAACCATTTATCTATTTCTCTTCTTCCCCAACTCAGCTGCCCTCTCTTTTTTTCTTTAAACATTTTAAATATTTATGCTTCTTCTGAAAGCTACTTGAGAAGAGCTTGTGCACAATTATATAATTGGTATTTTTACAAATATCATACATACACTGCAATTGATATCTTTCTTTTTTCTTTAATGAATTCATCCTAATCATAAATAGAAAAAAATACTTTACTACGGAAAAAAGAAAAAGAAAAAGCAAAAAAAAAAAAAAAAAGAAAAAAGAATACCCAATGATCGAAACAGCCAAAAAAAAAATGAACTACAATGAGAAACAAATATTTGAGGACAAATTGCTCTGACAATTGCAACCCAGAACTTCTAATCTCTCATCTTAAACCCTTCCAAGTCCCAATAGAAAGATTAGTATTAGAGCTTGTCTGAGAATAGTTTTTCAGAAATCATTCCTTCCCAATGAAAAAACTAACCTTTAAGAAAAAGGGCCATCCAATAGATGCTGAAAGATAACCCAGGGGCAAAAAAAAAGAAAAACACATATTAAAAACTCTCCCCTTTTATTCTTCATGCTGAGCTCTATGGAAAACTACCAGTAAGGAAAAAAACTTACTAGTTTTAGTGTTAATATTATAGAGGAGAATAAAACCCATAACAAATCAAAGAAAATTCTGGCAAATGATATAAAGAAGAGACTTCTTGAGTACCACTTACAGAACCATTTAAAAGAGGGAAGAAAATCAAAGAAGTATATGTACCAAAATTTAATAAGGCTCGGAGACCATAGATGAAAGTACATCTAAAGTAGCTTTAGAATAGAATAATTCTTTTGCCGGAAAAAACCCTCACCTGTGCATTTGAGTTTTGATGGATTAAATATAAGACCCAATCTCACCCCAGTTCAAACCCTAATTCAGAAATTAAATATAAAATCAGATAATAAATAGAAGAAAAGAATACAAAATTGGAGAAGACGCCGTCAATCTCGGCCCTAGTTTCAATGCCCACTGTCAATCCACAATTTGGCTGCAGTTGAATCAACCGATCCAGGCTCTGCAACACTTGTCGACAGAGTACTTAACTCATGAAATAACTAGGGATGATAATTTACCCCGACCCAGCCTCTGTGCCCCGAACTGAATGGGGTAAAAAAATGCCGCCCCGCCGGTTGGCTGGGCGGATCGGGGCGCGATCCACCAGCCGGCCATGGGTCACGGGCGACACCGATCCATTTAGTATGTTTTAAAAAAAAAAAAAGAAAAAAAGCAATTATACAACCCTAAATTTTATTAAAAAATTTTTTTGAGGGTGGTTGTTAATTTCAAATAGCTTGGAAACCCCAAAATTCACCACTAAATCTCAAAAAAATAAATAAATAAATAAAATGGGTAGTTTGCTAGCCCGAACTGCCCTGCGACCTAACCGGGGTAGCAAACAGGGCGGTGGGGCGGAAAATGTTATCGGGGAGGGGCCGATCTATCCCGAATCCACCCATTTGCCATCACTAAAAATAACTGAATAGTGTTTCCCCTTTTTTGCAAAAACTACAACAAAAAAACCAAGGAAGGATCAAACAAAAATATATCAAAGAACATTATAATTATGATAAATAAAAATGCCTTGGAAGATCACCTTTGGTATCTGCGAAGATCCATCGACGGCAAGCGAGAGAGAGTTTTTTTCCAAAAGAGATAGAAGGGACCGGAAGTGAAGAAGAGAGAGGGAAAGGGTAACAGTGTAGGGGTTCTTGGAACTTTTGCAGTGTCGATGAAGACTGAAGAGAGAAGGATACGCGTGAAACATTAATTAATATAGAAAAGCTTTAGCCTAAAAAAAGGCCAGCTGTTATTAAGTACTAGTCAACTTTCTTGGAATCTGTAATTAATAGACGTGAGCTACAATAAAAAATTCACATAAAAAATAAGTTGTCAACTATTGTAATTTCGGTCAAAAAATACTATAGAGACTTAGGCAGGAAAAGAGGGTTGTGGGTCTTACTTTTGGTCAACAGCTTTAAGACAGTATAATAGATTACTTTTAAACCATTATTATCTTTTTAAAATAAAAATTAAAAATATAGGAAAACAATATAAAAATTAAAAAGCAAATAGCCCACCCGACCCCACCCGACCCCACCCGTTCATAGGGATATAAGAGAGACGTTGCTGAGTTTACGTTCAAGATGGATTTGGGAGGCAACAGCTAGATTACAAAATCAGCCCACAATCCCCAAATTCAAGATGGATTTAGAGACTCCGTCACTGCTCACACCATAATTAGTTGGCAAAAAAAGTCAATGGAGATAAAAGAATCATCGACAACTATTAATTTTACTTCATTGGCGAATTTGTTTATATCGTTATTGACTGGGGCACACCTAGAGCTTGCAACAGTCAATGTTGTCGGGGTTTCAAATAACCAACTTTTTACAAGGGTAGGGTGTGGTGTGATGTTTGCTCTTTAATATTTATATTATTTTCCTATATTTTTATTAATTTTTAATTTAAAAAGATAATAATGATGTAAAAGTAATTTCACCTTAGGTCCCTAAACTTTTAAACAGGTAAAATTGTTACTTTATAAAAATTTAATAGTTTGAATAGATCGAAAGTGTCAATGGGGATTTCTTTATTCTAAAAAAAAAAAAAAAGTGCTAAAGGGGATTTGAGGTGTGATTTCCCAAAAGTTGAGGACCTATAATATTAAAAATAAAAGTTGGAGACGTAATCATTAAATTTTGTAAGGTCGAGGACATCAAGTGTAAATTTCCCTTTTCCTTCCTTGAGATTTAATTATCCTAATATAACTACTGAACTTTATCTTTTGTTCTTGCTTAGCCCTCTGAATTCAAAATAATTTTCAATCATCACTGTGCTTATTTTTCCATATGGCAATTCAACTTCAAAATGTTTTCCAATAGCAATTGAATTTCAACTATTTTTGCTCGTTCATCACTAATCACTTACCTTTTAGTCTGATTTAAGTAATTTGTTCACATGCAAGATAAAAATTTAAGCTGATACTTTCATTTACATCTGATCTTTTTTTTTTAATAAAGCCAAAAGGTTAGATCTCCGTTTTTGTTAGTTAAACGTATTTGATTTGACCTTTTTAAAATTAATTCTCCTTGAAACTCATTTTAACTATACATTTATCTATTAAGATAATTTTACATGTAAATTCGTAATTTTTCAACCACATATTTACATAAAAAATTATTTTTTCACAAAATCAATTCTCAAAAATCTAAATCAAACCTCTAAAAACAAGTTTTTTTTTTTTTAATTTTTGAAATAGAAATGTGATTGGTGATAAATAGATGAAAATACTTGAAGTTCAGCGGCCACTAGGAAATATTTTGAAATTTAATAACTATGTGGAAAAGCCCGAAATAAAATACGAATGATTATAGAGAAATATTTTAAAATTGACTAAGGGCTTGTTTGAAGCTCTTTATTGTTTCAATTTATAAAGGGAAATTGTAATGAGTGGAAATGAATGGTGGAGATTTAATTGAAGTTTGAAATGTGTGGTGATTATTGAGTAGTTGTTAAATCAATAGTCAAATCATAGTATGTGAAATTATAAAGAGGAAAAATGAAGAGCTTCAAACAAGCCCTAAGTAAGAATATAGAAAGTGAATCAGTGGCCATTTCGATAATTAACTGAGATATATAATTTAAGAAAAACGGGAATGATATAATTTCATCAACTGATGGACAGCCACGTGTCGTCAAAGAACCTCTAATTCTTGAGATAGTGCTCATTATCTCAAGAATTAGATAATGTCAAATTTTTTGCTTCCATCCCAAGAGCAACAGCTTAATTTCTGGAACAATGGCTGCCAAATTACTTCTTTCTTCTGCTTTCAACCCACTTCCCGCTACACTTTACCCTCCCGCATCTAAACCTCGGCCTTTCTTCTCATTTAAGGATCGAAAAACCCAGTTCAGAATTTCTGCGAATTTAGGTTTGTAACATAAATTTTTCACAATAATGAACAGAAAGAACATGGTTTTAGCTTTTGTGTCTTCATGGAGAACTTATCCTTCTTTTATGGAGATCTTTTAGTATTGATAGGGGGAGGAGAGAATGGGATCAAAAAAGGAGAGACGAAGAAATTCATCACGAGAGAAAAAGAACCAGACCGGTGAGTGATCTCATTTGGCGAAATTAATTTGGAACAAATGCTTTTCCAGTTACTTTATGTTAATTACTATATCTTTTTTATGTTAGTACGGTTGATAAGCAATAACAGTGGATTGAGTTTCTGTTCTTGTTAGTATGCCTACCAAGCAGAGTTTTAAAGGATTTAACTTTATTCATACAGGATGGGACATTGCATATGATTGAGCATTATAATAGACAAATTTGGGGCACATTTTTTTCTAATATATTGTTTATTGTTGTCTAATTGTCATCAATTTTTCCCTTCCCATCTCCCAGAATCAGTAGAAGTTAAGGAGAGGTTCATCAATTTCAATTTTCAAATGTCTAGGTTTAAGTAGTTCCAAACTAGACATGCAGGATGTTGGTGTATCAACTCGCAATTCCTTGTTGCATATTCTTAAGTATTAAAACTTTTATGCTAAAGTTGGCCGTCAGTGAGTCTTCAGTTGGATATTTCCTTTCTTATGTTGAAAATGTCTAATAGGCACGGGCCAGAAGGAAAAATCGGTACTGTAAGAGATGCTAGAAAGAACTGTTTAATGTTGTTGTGATTGTCTTGAAAAAGTGTAATCACAAAAAATTATTGAATAATGAGTCATCTGATGCTTTCATTGTTTGATTTCTTCCTAAGCATATCTCTCTCTCTCTCTCCCCCCCCTCTCTCTCTCTCACACACACACCCTCTTGCGCGACCGCACGTACACACAGAGAGTAATTTGTAAGTCTTGAGGCTCTATGGAGATGCTTGATGCAATTCAATTTGAAGAGATTTTGCATAGAATAACATGCCCTGTTATTGAGTACTGATGATAAACATATGCAACTCGTGACCTGACCCCAGATATTACCTTATGATTGTAGACCTCATCAACAATAATCAGCTAATAGTTAATATCGGATAACTACAATGAAATAGAAGATAGAATTTGAAAAAGATAAAAAATAGAGCTGGTGTTTTGTGTCATCTTTGGAGACACCAATACCAATCTGAAGTAGATGAAACATTGCTGGACCATCTTTGTCATTTCTTCATCGAGCTATCATAATTATATAACCTCACTATCTAACGTTGTCCCAAACAAAATGAAAGTTGATGGTGACATGCTTATCTCACCAGATCAGTGTAGAGATTAGTAGTGGTAAACTTCTCAGAATAGTGATGCCTGAAATTGACTTTTCAGTTAATAGGCACTGATGACTGGTTGTCACTGGATTGCGCTCAAGTGATTTTGTGATATCTCAAGGCCACACTTTATAAAGGTTTCTTTATTAGACCTGAGTTAATCTTCTCTTTCTTTGCCTTTTTTTGGCTTCTTTTGATGCTGCCTAGCTTGGCAATACATAATAATAGGACTTCCATGGATAGCAATGTTTTTCAACTTTAATATTCAGTTGACTGATAAGTGTCATTTCTAAGTTGGAGATTGAGTTAGGTAATTATTTAAAAAGAAAATCAGGTCCCTTTTTTGTCTTTTCTGTTATTTTAAATAAAAATAGTTATGTTAAACTTTAAGGAAGAGAGTATTTCATTATATTGAAAAACATTAAGGTTGTGTTTTCTTTTGCATTTTCAGGCTGTTTTCTATTTTCCTTTTTTGAAAACATGGAAAACGTACTCTCTTGTCCTGTTTTCTGGAAAGTAATTTCGAAAATGAGGACAAATGATGGAGATGAAGATTCTAGAAGACGCCCATTTATTTCTCTTATTTAATTTAGCCCATTTATGTGTTTTATTTAATCGAGCCCATTAGACGAATTTTAAGGTTTTAGCTTTTACTATTTAGACTCATATTGTTCCTTATTACGGTTGGTTGACTTTGTATAAAATTAAAAAGATATTGGTTTTCTTCATATGTTGCACCTAAATGATTGATTTGTGTGTAAATCAACATTTATAATCCCCTGTTAGTCTTCTGTTACACTTCCGCATACATCAGTTGGTATCAGAGCACGGTCTACACTCCTAACGATGGATCAAGGAGGATATATTAGACGTAGTGATGCCAAGGTTCATACCGGGGATGACATATGTGAACTAATACAAATCCACCAACAGTTAGATGCTTTGGCGCAAAACATGGTTGGATTGGCTAACCTTTTTGGCGTTGGGCTTGAGGCACGAGGTAGTGGTGGTGGTGATGTTTGCATTACGGCTAGGCAAGACTGTCATCGATGGTGGGATTAGTATGCTTAATTTCAAAGAACCGTTCTTATTTTGAGTAGGGAAGGCAACAAGTGTCAACGAGTATAAGAGCTTGTTTGATTCTCATTATTCTCCCCATTTATAATTTTACTTACCACTGATTTGACATTTGATTTGAAAACTGTTCAATTACAACCACATATTTCAAACTTTATTACATTTCCAATACTCATTTTACCTCTCTCATTATAATTTCCTCAAATTTGGATAAATAATGGGAATCAAACAAGCTGTAAGGTTCGAGGGCGAATCTTCTCCAACTCAGGGGGAATGATGGAGATAAAGGTTCTAGACGACTTCAGCCCATTTCTGTCTTTTATTTAATTTAACCAATTTATATATTTTATTTAATTTAGCCCATTAACGAGTTTTAGGGTTTTAGCTTTTACTATTTAAACTCATATTGTTCATCATTGGGGTTAGTTAGGTTTGAATAAAATTGAAAAGATATTGGATTTCTTCCAATTTTGCACCTAAATGATTGATTTGTGTGTGAATCAACATTTATAATCCCCTCTTAGTCTTCTGTTATGCTTCCGCCTACATCAAATTTTTATACATGAAAGGGAAAACATGAAGACCTCGTTTTCCCATTTTCTACCCAAAACACAGCCTATTTGGAAAATAAGGAAAATGGGGTATTCCCCCCTCCTCTCTCCCTTGTACCAATCACACTCTAAGTCGACCGCGATGAAGCGGATGTAGGGTTTCTTTGCTCCAACACTGTAGCTCCTCCCTGTGGCTGCTAACAATTCTGACCGCAAGACTCCTACTTCGGGAAGTTTTTTTTGTGTGTTATCACTTTCTTGTCATAAGCTTAAGTTGTTTTTAATGGTCTTAGAATATTTTTTCCTGGTTAGTGTTCTTAACTATCATGCTGGGTTGGATTTATCTTACTGGAAACAAGCACACACGCGATCTCAAAAACAAGTGGCAGGTGGGTTTTTGAATTAGTCTGATGATGTTGATCTGTTTTTGGGTTTTTATGCATTCAGACAGATATTTGAATCAAGACTGAGGTTGAGTGAAAACAAGCAACAATTTGCACTCAGAGATCCGAAAAATCTCCGTACGTAGTTTTATCCTTTGTTCTTCCTTGGAATTCGATTTAAAAAAAAAAATTGATCTTTGTTGTTTGTATTGAACCCTTTTCTGCTCAATTTCCCTTAATAATCTTTGATTTTTCTTGTAATTGTACCTGGTTAGCATCTAGGCTTTACACTTCTATATTTTGTTGCTTTGAGATTATAATGCAACAACCGTGGATAAATGTAGGTGTCAAGAAAAGGTTTGTCTAGAATTTTTTTCTCTGATTTGGTATTGAGGTTGTACGGAGGATGGGGTTTAAGGCTGAGTATTAGCTTGAGGTTAATAATTGTTTTCTCTTGTTCTTGAATGAATTCAAATGGGACTGCTGAAGTGTCTTTCTTGTTCCTTCCTTTCCTTTTGTCAATGGCATGCTTACGGAACTTCATTGATCATGTAAATTTAATATAAATACTGTCCTTTAAGTAAGATTTATACTATGAAATTTAAGGATGAAGATCATCTATAAATTGGAGGTGCATAGCATCATGCATGCCATTAGAAATTGAAGGTCAATTTATCCAAGGATTATAGTTTTAGTGGAGGGACAAACATAGAGTATTACTTGGAGGCACATTATTGCCAAGTTTGCATTATCATATAACTTCAAAATATTCTCCATTCAAGTTTTTTGTCAATGTTACTGATGCTTAAGCTAAAAAGTCAAGTTTTTACTTCAGTTTTCTGTTATTATTCTCTCAAGCGTTTTCCATTTTCTATTTTCTGTATTCTATTTTCCATTTGGTTTGTTATTTGTCAAAGCTTTTTTCTAAAATGGAAAACAGGAAAACAAGTTCTTTTTGACGTTTTGCTAGAAATTGTTAATTGGCATTTGCAATGAATTTACTTGTTACAATTAGTAAATGGCAACATATTTTTAAGTCAAAGTTAAACACATAAATAAAGTGTTTTGTTAATTTTTATTTTCATTTATTTATTTAATTTTAAGAAGTTCTCATTTAAAACTTTTGTTGACATGTACGAATAACAAATACAATAGTGCAAGATTGATCCCACCATATGCTACACATAGAAATGAGCATCATACATGTGTCAGTAAAGTTTAATCGAATTTTCACGGCAAGAGAATGGCAAAATCTTCAATCTTAATCTTGTCACAAGATAACCAACAATGTATGAGTAATAATCACTCTACGTAGGCAAAATAGCTGCACACAGTGTTTGGCTCAACAAAAAATATTTATGACGTTATCATGTCCTTGAGTAATCCTTCCACATTTGGGTTGCAATTGCATCCAGTACTTGACCTATTTGAGCTGTTTGATTGGCATCGAACTATACGGGTTCTCAAGCTTCACTTGATTCTAGCAAATCATCAAAAATCATATTCTCCCCTAAATGTTGTGTATATAACTTGTCTAATTCGTGCTCCCTTCAAATGAAATTATGTATTGTGCGGGGATTTGTCTTTGCCTAATAAGTTCAGAAAACATCTCAGGAGTTATACGCAAACAGCACCATTTTCTCTTCAATCTTGCGACCCCGAAATCCATGTTTGTGATTCGAAGTAATTCTTCATTAATCTTGCTCCATTCATCATTTTTGAATGTAGAACATTGCAGTTTTCCTCCTTTAACATGCTCATAACATATTTGAATAAAGGCCTCCACAGCTAAGTCACTCCATTGCATTGGTGGCAAACTAGGACCTTTATGACCCCCCATACTTTGTACTAAAGACAATTAACTCAAGCTCAAGAAACACTATCTTAAGAATGCTTGTGTTCACTTAATAATTTTTTTCTTTATATTTCAGTAGGTGTTTTATCTTACTCTAGAGTATGTTAAAATTATTGCAAAACATATCAATAAGCATCACAACTGTTATACTGTTATATTTTTAACAATTATTATAGCAACTGTTGTGTTGTTGTATTGTCTATGTGAATTCCTATGCTTGCCCTTCCTATACAGGTAAGACTCCTATACTTTGTCCACCACATGAACCATCCCTATGTTTTGTTGGCTGCCTTAAGTGGCATGACTAGTGACTTGAGGATGGTCTTGTGTTTTGATGGCCAAAGACATTCCACATAACATGTATGCCACATAGGCTTCATTTTGAAACCCATATAATGACACTTTTTAAATTATAACATTGTGCATCTTCAGCAAATAACTTGCTGCTTAAGCAGTTCGTTTTGTATTTTCTTTTTCAAGTTGAAGGATAGCAAAGACTTCTCATATTAGGGTTTAGAGGGCACTATAGACTTTTATGACATAAAATGTACTGAAAGGCCAAAACAGTTTTTTAAGGAACGGGCCTTTTTAAAAATTCTCCCATGAAAAATATCTCTATTACATATTGATTGAAGACTATGAGTTTCCTCGATCTGTTCTCTGCGGATGAGAAAATTTGGGAAATTAATTTAGCTATAGTAAATAACTTGAACTCTTTCGGGACTTACCGTATCATGGATTCAAGCTACAAGCATCTTCCTAGTAAAATTCTTAGTAATTCCCAAGTTTAATTCACTCTCTGAATTATATGTGATACGCCTTTAACTTATCTAGCTTTGATTCTGTATTTGTTTATTCTAGGTGTAAATGACAATCAGGAACCAAGATTCCTCAAGAGGGAATGTGCTGATGGTGAAGATGTTGCTTCACTTTCCAAGACTAGCAAAACTAAACTCACTAGCTTGTTCCTAAATTCTGCTGCGGGTAAATTGAACATGAATATTATTTCTTTCATCTGTCTAACGAATTTCTTTTGGTTGTTTCTTTCATTTGCAGAATAGTAGAACTGTTTTGTATTTGGTTGTCTGAGAACATGATTTCTTATTCTTTTTGATACAGTGATCTCGTTTTCAATTAGAGATGAAAAATTGGAAAATTAAACCCAATTCTTTTACATTTGGTATCAAAATTTTTTGTTTTCCCTCATGCTTAATTTGGGTGAAATGAACTTGCAAAGAAAGACTGATTTTAGCCTTGGAATTTGTTGCAGTAAATTTATTTTTGACACACAGTGCAAGTGCTTTAACCGTGGAAAATGTCAAGGTGAGTTACTTCTTAATGATACCTTCAGTTTTAGTGCTTGTTTCAAGTGCTACCAAGAGAAGGGTGGTTCTTTTGTTTACTTGTTGATTAAAAGACCCAGTGTTTCCCTAATTATTACCTTCTTCATTCTTCTCGTTTTGTGAGGATTTTTTATCCTTCTTAAGTTGGCTGAGTTTGTGGTGCAAGTAAGATGAGAACTAAATTAAATCAGTAATGACATTTCCTCTCTGCTTCCAACTGTAATTTCTGGGCAATTTTAAGTCTCAGTTTCATTCTAGAAAGTGGAGATCGGTATCCTCATATTGAAAATTGTAATAACAGACATAATTAACTTCTTTAGCAGTACATGTCTTTCCCCATGTTGCTCTTCTGTGGCTGTTTTATTTAACACTATATGTGTCTAGCTTAAGTTTTGGAAAAGTTTTGATTTATTACAACTTTCTCACGTTATTCCGTTACTTTAAATACTGGAATAATGCTTGTAAGCATGCTTGAAATTTATAAGTACATTAAGCTGCCATATCACGGTTGAGACGTCAGAGTCAATCTCTATTCTATGATATTTAGTGTGTGTTTGGAAATGCTATTTCAAAAATCAAATTTATGCCACATTCTTTGTCAACCAAATATTCTTTAAAAAATCATTTTTCGTATATTCCTATACTACTTTCTGACCACATGTTCTTTAAAAAGAAAAATAAATAAGTAAAATTCATTTTTAACAAAAATTAATTCTTAAATAAATAAAAGACATTCACCCTCAGTTTCCTGGCTGAGAATAGAACACTTATTATTTTTTTTTCAGATCACGTAATATTTACTATAAGCTGTAAGGATTGGAATGATTATATAAAACAACCATTGGGAATTTAATTCTTCTTAATTTTTGGCTAACAAGAAAAGATAGGGTTTTTTCCCCTCCCTTTGTTGTCTAAGATGAATATTCACTCTCTAAATATTTATGTTTGAGGTCGAATATCTGGCTTACAACTATTTTAGGAATATTTTGCTTTAACTCATGTGCTTCCGACTATCTATTGCATTGGTAACTGCAAGCTCCTGACCTGTTGAAATTTGTTTTCCTTCTGGTCAGCAACTACCTGATTCTGTCTATCTCTTGGCTGATGGAACCATTGGAGATTGGTTTTCTGGCCTTTTATATTCCGCTAGTCAACAGGCTAATGTAGCTGTTCAGGATCAGTTGTCAGCTCTGAGTTTTACGAGGTTGATTCTTGTCAAACATATTGCATATTATGTTGGGTATGTGAGTACCAGCACAAGCTGTTGCTTTAAGATACTTTCCTTTGCAGCTTGGCAGTCATTTTTGGTGCTGGCCTTGTAACTAGCCTTTCGCCTTGCACACTGAGTGTTTTACCACTTACCCTTGGTTATATTGGTGTGAACTTTTGCCTTGATTCTTCTGATACAAGTTATTATATTTGTCTTGATGTCTGATGTTTTCTTGAAATCAATTAGGGGCATTTGGCTCAGGGAAAAGCAGAGCAGAGGTGAATATATTGTCGAACCTGAATTCATGACTACTTTTATTCTTGTTAAAATTTCCATGTAAAAAAATGTCTTTTAACTTATTATAAATCGTAACTACGTAACCTTTATGAATTTATCCATCTCGACAAAGGAATTTTGATTACCTGCTTTTGCACATGTAGCTTTATTTTTGCCGGATTCCTAATTACTTTACATAGGCTGTTGATAAAGTAGTATTCTGGAATTACTTTACATCGACTGTTGATAAAGTAGTATTCTCAATCTTTTCATGAACAGATTATCGGGAATTCCATTGCATTTGCAATGGGGTTGGCAACTACATTAGCAGTACTTGGCGTAGCTGCTTCATTTGCTGGGAAGGCTTACGGTCAAATAGGGCAGGGTTTACCTCTGGCTGCTTCACTTTTAGCTGTGGTTATGGGTTTAAATCTTTTGGAGGCAAGTGGATGTCTTTCTGTGATGCTGTTTTTTAGTGATTTGCCATGATGGTGGTGTTATTTCTATTATCGTCATTTCTATGAGTTAGGTACATGTTTGTTGCTCAATTACACCTGAAATTTGTGCGAGCATTTAAGTTATTGCACAGGTACTTCGTGTCAATTAAAACAGTTGAGATAGTTTAAGATTTTTGTTCTCAGAACTTGAGAAAAGTATGACCGTGTCATTTCTATCTGTCTTTACAATTCAAGCCAACAAAAAGGCGTCCACAGACAGCGTCTATCTCATTTTGAGCAGTACATTTAATCTTTTCTTGCTTCTTTCCATTCTCTTAAGTCTTGACTTCGATTTTCCTTCTACATTTTTTCCTTATTCAGAAATTATTTGTGGCCTTCCTCTACTCCTCACCTATGTGTTTCTTGAAGTTTTTCGGTTATCAATCGAAGAGTCTTAGACTTAACTGATTATCTCGTCTAAAACGTATTCTGCATAGAGCAAATCTGCTCTAACATGGTAAAATTGTTGGTGTCTGGTTAATGTTTATTATTTTCAAACTTACATATGTACTTCAAGAAAGGTTACATTTTTACTTCGTTTGCGGATAGATTTGATGAAATCCCTTCTCCTAATTATTCCTCGTCGGCTTTAATCTCCTTTCTCTTCTATTTCAAATTTATTGCCCATCAATATTTACTCAATTTTTTCGTATCGGTTTAATTGGATTGAATCTGGAATAATTCTCTAGGATCTATTAAGATGGTCTGTTCTCGTATTTTGGCTTATCAATCGGGTTAATCAAGTCACTCTGCTGCTAGTAAAATTCAAGATCTTTGATTTTGCCATCTTCCTATCAGATCTAAACTTTTCCACATCGATTGGAGATGGTAAAAGCATCCACTAGTAGTGTTAAACTAGGTTGTTAGTGAAGTTGTTAGTTACCAACTCAAAAAAGTATCTACACTGGTGGTGTTAAGAAAATTGTTAAAAGAATCTTTTTAGTTAGTTGTTAACTTTGTTGTTAATCATAACAACAATTTTAGCATTGTGCTAGAAGTTAATGTTGTTGAAAAATTCATTTTTTTATATATTTAATAAAGTTTGACCAATAACTTTTGATAATAATGGCGTCCACTTGGACTTAAGTGGATTTAAATGATTTTGTTTAACACATCTAACGTGACACTTTAATAGTAGTCAAGTTTAACTTGCATATGTGGCATCTAACAACAACTCAAAGTGATGCTCTAATAAGTTGTAATAAGTTGTAATGACTTGCATATGTGGCATCTAACAACAACTCAAATTGATGCTCTAATAAGTTGGATAGCTAAATTTAACATCATCAATGTGATGCTCTAATAAGTTGTAAGCAATATTTCAATATGTAATATGCTTGCTATTGTATTGTACTCAATGTGGTCTTTATGCCATTTGTTTGATGGTGCAGGTAATCGAGTTACAACTTCCCTCATTTTTCAATAACTTTGATCCCCGTGCTGCTGCTGCAAATTTTCCTTCAAGTAATATACTTTGTCATTATCCTATTGTTAATTCTTCACATAAAGAGGGTATGGCTGAGTGCTTGAATATGATATTAATTTTTTTTTTTTTTTAATTATTGGAATGTTTTGGAAGGTGCGCAAGCATATCTTGCGGGGCTTACATTTGCATTAGCTGCATCACCATGCAGTACTCCGGTGCTGGCCACCTTGCTCGGATATGTTGCTTCAACGCGGGTACCTTTTTTTGTTAAGCATTTTTTAGTTGTCGTTTTAAGGTAAAAAATCTAGCAACTGTGATTTTCAATCTTATAGTTTTACTTGCAATGATGGCTATACCATTGAGTGAGTAGCATCTTGATCTTTGGCCAAGCCTATCGCTGTAGAGGCTGTCAAGTGAATAACATATTTTCAAAATAATGAGAAAGAACAAGATCTGCAGTTTCTCGTTTTAGCTATACATTTCTTGTTTTTGACTTGATTGATTTGCAAATCAACAAAGTGAAAAATAAAATATTTGGTGAACATATCTTCCAGGATCCAGTAACAGGGGGCAGTTTACTTTTGACATATACAACTGGCTATGTTGCTCCCCTACTTCTTGCCGCTTCATTTGCCGGAGCATTGCAGGTATATATTGGTACTGCCAATTTGCTGCTGCTTTCATTGTGTAGGATGTTATATTTTGCATGCTCGTACCTCTTGGGCACTTCATCTTGGATCAGGGTTGATAATTGTGCAGTTAAACACAATGGAGGTAGCTAGCAAAAAAGTTTCTGCTAAGGGCATCTTTTCAATCTATCTTATAATTGAATAATGCTATGCGTCACAAGTGGTGATCAACACCAATCCGGCTGGCCATTATGTGGCAAATCAATTAATACCATTTATTTATACTGAGTGTTCGTCACCAGCAGTAATTAATAGTGTCATGTCAACTTGACCTGTTCAAAAATGAAGTATCTGATAATTCTAATGTGTGGGTATGTGCAGAGCCTGCTTTCATTTCGTAAATTTTCAGCATGGATTAACCCAGTGAGGTACTGATTACCACCAAGCCAAATTATATGTTTTGACATTTTTTGTCATCACTAACAAATTAAAAAAGTATTCATAGACTTTTCAGTTTAGGCTTCTTGGTTATTTTCCTTCTGATTTGGGAAATAAATTTGCTTGCAGTGGTGCCCTTCTTCTAGGCGGTGGTGTATATACACTCTTGGATAGACTTTTCCCAGCAACGATGGCAATGTAATCAGTAACAGGAGTTGCATGCGTCAAAAACCAGAATCTGCAACTGGAGGCTGCCGCTCTCCAGTTTTGGCCCTTGAACCAACTTCTTCTTCTTCTTCTTCTTCTTCTTCTTCGGCCATGCCTGTGCGTGTGCATGGAGACTCCTATTTGTTCTTCCAGGGATGGAGCTTCGGATAAACCCGGAAGACCTAGGTATCAGTGCAAGAATCCCA
>CAVNYN010248021.1:0-25802 GCA_963692815.1 Nyctanthes arbor-tristis
TACAAAAATATTTGACTAAGAAAATAAAAGATATCAACTAACCAAAACAATCGTGCATTTCATTGAATGGGTTCATCTCTTCAAACAAATTATGTGACCTGCTAATTAAATTCCCTAATTTCATCTTTTATTCTACAAAGGCTATGCCTCTAGCGCATCCTCTATATATAGTCATTCCAACCCCAAAACGGCCATGTCGAAAGTACCCTTCTTCAATCAAAAGACTGCATGTCTTCATTCAAAAATCACATCCTTCTTCAAAGAGGAAAGAATTTACATTAAACAAGTCATATATATAAATAATTCTTGATCTCATGGGCTCTTTATATGTTAAAATAAAATCAACCGAGGCTAAAGAATTTCTGAACACGCTTTGACTTGTAAAATTTGTTAGTGCAAAAAGTCTAGTAAATTGACATTCCCAATTTTTATTTAAGTGTCAAAAATATAAAATAAATTTTGCATGAGATATTTTACGTGTAATTTTTTTAGCACGCAAATTATTATTGTCTTGGTCGACAAGTAGATACTTAGGTGTGTGTATACTTGCTTAGAAACCAAGATAGTCGAATACATATAAATATATAGTTTCCTAGTTTGTGTTATACTCTACTTACCTTGTTTAACTAGGTTAAACTTTTATGCATGTTAAGTTATATTCTTATAAGGAAAGTTTTGTGTTTATCGTATACTAATATTCTTTCTACCTTTCGTTGTACATGAATTCTACATGTATATAGTAACTTTGCTTCTTGACTTATACAAGAATTCAAGGACTACACTATATATACGTACCCTCTCTTGTAGGTCGTAGAACACATTGGTTGAGCATCAAACTTCGAAGATCAATTCTTAAAGCTCGATGGCAAGTGACAAAACATACCAAACAACGCGAGATTTATTCTTGCAACGTTCTTACACGCTTCCATAAGTTGTGTTTGACTTGGCATCCCTTCAGCGTGCGTTTTTAGGTGACCAACATTGTACGATGGACTTTCCACACGAAGTTGAAAGGTTTAGGAGTTCAAGCATCTGATAGTGAGTTCAGGAAATCTCTAGGAGCTTGATGTACGTTTCGGGAAAAAGAGCGATAGAGAAAGAAGAAGAACAATGGGAGTTGTCAACACGACAAAAGGCGAAAATAGTGAGTTCTTTTATAAGTTTTCCTTTTGCGTGTTAAGCATATATTGCGATATCGCTTGATTTCTTTTCTCTGTACTAAATCTTCATAAGTGTTAGTGGATCGTTTGTCCCGTGGCAAGGGTACTTGCGGTTTTTCCCTTTTTGGGTTTCCGCGCCAACAATTCTGGTATTGTTTTAATTCTGCGCACATACTCTCGCTAGATATATCTAAGTCGCGTTTTTATTAACACCAGATAATCTGTTTAAGTAGTTAGACAGGATACATCATGATTAGAGTCTAGATAAAATTAATTCCTGTAATTTCATGTCATAAATGTTTCAACATGTTACTTCTAAGATAATGTCTCCCAAGATGGATTGTTGTTTAATTAATATGTTCATATGAAGTAGATGTAATGAGTTGATATTATTCAAATTCTTCCTAAAAGATCTTCACATCAAAAACCAAAGACCAAATCAATTTACTATTATAAAGCTTCTCACATATTTGTACGGTCTGTATCACTTAGTGGGGTAACAAACCAGTTGCATCGGAATGTATGACAACCATTAAAAACAATTACCTCTGTGTAATACATGGTCTTCCCATTTTCCTCATCAACTGCAATAAATAGATCAATAAAATCACCATTTATACCAAATCTTTCTGGAATATATACAATTATAAAAAAAAAAAAAATCCACTGTTGACACCCCCGGGGTCACCTCCCTACCAAATACGCGAAGATAGCAAAAAAAAGATGGAAACGAAGATCTAAATAAATATGATGTTTGTCTTACCGTTTTCTATTAAAGAATTGTAATAAAAAAACTCATATAAAAGATAATGCAAGTATACGAGCCAATTGGATATATTGAATACATCCAAATGCCATAAGTTATATTCAAGAAAACATAGAAGCACCAATGCAGGAGAGAAACAATGTTTAGTTGAAATCGATAAAACCAAACCGTCGAAAATGGTGCTAAACCTAGCAAGATAAAATCCAATCCTAAGAGCAACTACAGATACAACAAAAATCAATCAATTCTGCAAATGAAATCAAACGTTTTATATGCTAGCATTATATATCAAAAACAATTTTTAAATAAAGGTACATTTCCGTACTTTAAAAAGAGAGAAAAGAAAATATATATATAATCAGGGAAAAGAATAATTATAACACATATTATTATATAGAAATAGAAGCACACATAAGAAAACTACAAATTCGACTAATACAAAACAGAAGACTGGGAAATTATTGTGACTTCAAGGACTACATCTCTTGCACATTCAGCTTCAAATCTGGTTTACTTTTAGAAAATCTAAGATGAAAAAGCTAAACTGTGTTCGCTAAAATATGTGTGAAATCTGCAAGTGCACGGGTCGAACAAGTAATAAAGTAGATATTGAGTCTGAGTTATCGTCTACGAAGAAAGTTTTAAGTATCGAAAACCCAATTCATGCTCTAGTTGAAACGATCGAAATTTTGAGTTGTTTTAAATGAAAATAAATAAAAGTAAGATCAATAAAATAAGCAATTAAGAACGAGTAAGGTGATTATGAAAGTTTCTTCAAGATTTTTATGAACTTGAGACTCACAACTTCACTACCATTGATTTCCCTAACTACTCGTTCATCGATTAAAAAAAAAAACAATTTTAGTTAACGATCGAATTTCACGTAATTAATTAACTACTCCTCTCGAAGCTAGTTAATCCTACTTAATTTGCCCCCTCACCTATCTCTAAGTGAGCATGTTATCAACCTTCTCAAGTGTATTAATAACAAGAAACTCATGCAAATATCCCTGAAGTTCAATTTACGTGATCACACAAACTACAAACAAATCTCTTTGTCTTGTCTAAATTAATGTCATTTATTGTCTATTCTAATTCATTTATTCATCTCTCGAGTTCAACAGAAACCAATAAATATCCACCCATCCATGCCAAATAAGTGAAAGTTATGCAAAACAATGATAAAGAATTAGCTAGAAACTAATTTTTAAAGTGTTGAGTCCACAAATAAGTAACTATGGTTCACAATTGGGCTATATCGCTTGTCCCAAGGAAAAGGATTAGTTAAACATAATAAAGATCAAATTTATAGATAATAAGAGAATAAAGTTGGAATTCATGACCGGATTTATCAAGAAAATAAATGAGAACAAAGAACGTTGCACCAATCTTCTTTAATCCTGAACTTCAACTCAAAAATTTTGAACAATCTCTATGAACTACTTGAAGAAAATAATGTAATTTGATATATATGTATAAATGTCCCTAATTGAAAACTAGTCTAGACCTATTTATAAAAGCCTAAGAAATCCTAAATAGAGGTTAAAAATTCACGCAAAAAGCCCATCAAAATAAGAATTTTACTTAAATAAGGAAAATAGGTAAATTTCAGCTGACGTAATTGTACGGCCAGTGGGTGTTTCCGGCGGCTTCATGGTATATTTGAGATGCCTCTTGTGCCCGTGATGTTTCTTCCTGCGCCCGCATTGTTTCATTCTATTGCGGCTGCAAGCCTTGTACCTTGCGGCCACAGTGTTATTCTGAGAATTATACTCTCTGAAGTGCCAGTATTGCAACTCTGGCCCTCTGACATTGATTGCTTGCGGCCACAACAAGCAGATCTTTTGGCCGCATAGTTGTCCGCCCTTAGTTTGGCCTTCCTTTTAGTCCTTCCTCTTTTTCCTTCTCTTTTGGTCCCGTACTCCAGAATATTTGCAACATTAGTCCAAAACCATCCAGATCATGAAAATTCGACCCGAACTCCACCAAAACGATTCTTTTACACTTTTTCTTAGATTGCAAACTAAAAATCAACGAATAAACACGTAAACACGCACTTTTAACTAAAAACATAAACATTCAAACACAATTTGAGATATTCATTCAATGCAAATTTAGACTAATCCAACAGCAATCAATAAAAATGAAAAAATAACAGAAAAAGGCTTACATAAGTTTGGAAACAGGTAGAACCTAATAGCTCACACGACCTACCTCCACCAGAGGAAAATATCTCCAAACATTTTTGTGTCCCTAGCACCGAACTTCGGGATGGAACCTTCTGCTCCATATTCTATTTTTTCAACCAGAAAAATATATTTGAAAATGGAGTTCTACTATAAAATTAGTGGAAGCGAACACATAATCCTAGGAACAAAGGAAGAAATTCAATGGACAAAAAATATGGGCAATAAATCACTTTATATATATATATATATATATATAAAGATACTTAAGTAGCGTTCACTTTTTTTCCACCTAAATTGGGTCAGTCTTGCGGTACCTTTTAGCCTTTTATTTTTCTTTTTTTATTTTTTTTCAATTCCTTTCTTGGACATTCCTAATTGATATGGTCTCATTCCCTATATTTGTACTCTCAAATATTGGAAGTTTCTTTTATAAAATAAAATAAAATCTTTCAATGGAATTATATTTGTTATATTTAATATTAAATATTTAAAATACGTCAGTCATTTTGTAGTTTATAAAATCATTCAATATAACCAGTGTGTGTGTATTTATATATGGGCCATTCTTGCAGTACCTTTCAGCCTTTTATTTCTCCTTTTTTTTTTTTTAATCATTCCTTGCTTGGGCATTCCTAATTGATAAGGTTTACCTTCTTCAAACTCATTCCCTATATTTGTACTCTCAAATATTGGAAGTTTCTTTTATAAAATAAAATAAAATCTTTCAATGAAATTATTATATTTGTTATACTTAATATTAAATATTAAAAATACGTTAGTCATTTTGTAGTTTAAAAAATCATTCAATATAACCAAATATATATAATTTTAGTTTCATTAGCCGTAACATGTGCTTTTTCTATCTTCAAGATTATATATATACATAGATAATTAATGAATTCTTAGATAATGAAAAAATTTATTTTACTTTAATCACAGAACAAGAAATAAAACATTTAATATCAATATTAGAAAAGTTAGAAATTTTAGGAGAAAATGTGTTAAAATATTGGGAAAAAGATAAAATAGTTTGTGAATTAAAAATAAAAAAATCCAGAATATATAATTAAGACAAAAAATATAGAAGCAACTAATCAAGATATAGAAGATTTTAAAATGCATATTTCAGAATTATTAAAATTAGGAGTTATAAGAAAATCAGATAGTCCTCATAGATCAGCAGCTTTTACAGTAAAAAATCATTCAGAAATAATTAGAGGAAAAAATAGAATGGTAATTAATTACAAAAAACTTAATGACAATACAATAGATGATGCTTATAACATATTAGATAAAACATTTTTAATAAATAGAATACAAGAATGTAAAATCTTTAGTAAATTTGATTTAAAATCCGGATTTTGGCAAATAAAAATGCACAAAGACAGTATTAAATGGACAGCTTTTACTTGTCCAGAAGGACATTATGAATGGTTAGTTATGTCTTTTGGTTTAAAGAACGCACCCAGTATTTTTCAAAGAAAAATGGAAGACATTTTTAATAAACATAGAAAATTTGTAGTAGTCTATATAGATGACATTTTAGTCTTTAGTAAAAACAGAAGAGAACATAGAGGTCATCTACAGATTGTATTTTCAGAATTTATTAGACGTGGCTTAATAATTAGTAAAAAGAAAATAGTTTTATTTAAAGAATATATAGATTTTTTTAGGAGTAAATATTGGAGAAGGAAAAATTAAACTCCAACCTCGTATATCCCAGAAAGCTTTAGAATTTCCAAATAAATTAGAAGACTTAAAACAAATACATAAATTTTTAGGATTAGTGAATTATGCAAGACATTTTATAAAAGATTTGGGAAAAATAGTAGGACCTTTATATGCTAAGACATCTCTTACAGGACAAAGATTTTTTAACCAAGAAGATATAAAGTTAGTCCAAACAATAAAAGAAAGAATAAAAATTTTGCCAGAACTTGCTATGCCATTAGAAACAGATTATTTAATAATAGAGACATATAGAAATATATTAGGCTGGGGAGCAGTATTAATTTGCAAACCCAACAAATATGCTGATAAAACCACATAAATAATTTGTAGATATAATAGCGGAAATTATAAAGAAAAAGGAAACATGAATAGTATAGATACAAAATTACTAGCAGTAAACTATGCCTTAGATAGTTTTGAACTTTTTATTATCTCTAAAAAAGAAATCACCATTAGAACAGACTGTGTTGCAATAGTGTTATTTTACAATAAAATGAAAACATATACTAAGAGGAGTAGTAGAAGAAGATGGTTAAATTTTCTAGATAGAATAGTCAATACAGGAGTTAATATAGATTTTGAGCACATCAAAGGAAGTGAAAATAAAGCAACAGACATATTAAATATATTAATAATAGAGAAAGATTCCTTAAATTTTGAAATAATGTGATTTTTTCTTTCAGATGGCCAGACCTCCACTCAGACCTGGTTTTCCCCCAGGGAATAACTTTGCATCTCAAGTTTCTTTACAGACTTCATCTAGCCAGAACAGAACAAATTATCAAGACCGAATACGGTTTGGTAAACAAGAACTTATTTGTTACTCAAGTAGTAATATTTCTTTTAAAATCTTAAACCATATTACGTCATTGAGTAAAGAAGAAAAATGTCTTTTAGACAATCTTTGGATATCTTATAATAAGATAAGAATCCGAAAGATCAGAAATATTTTTTAGCATGCATGAAATCATTATCATAACATTTTAATCAGAATAGAGCAAGATTTATATTTTATGTTGTTATTAAAGATAAGACTTTAGGAGTTTTTCATACATGGTTAGAAGTTTTAGACAGCATTAAAGATTTTAGAAACCTTCTTTTTAAAGGATTTAATAATCTTCAAGAAGCATTAGATTCAGCCAGACAGCTTATTGGATTAAATTTTTATATGTCCCCTTCTTTCAGAAATCTATCAGATCCCCTTTTAGATTTTTCTGTTACACGAGATACAGATGCAAACACTCTTTTTTGTACCCACTGTGAAGCCATGCAAAGAAATTACAAAATTTTAAATGAGACAAATCAGAAGCTTATGAATGATAAGCTCATTCTCCAGAAACAGATCTCAGATCTAGAAAAAGAAGTGATTAGGTTAAAGCTCAGTCTCCCAAAGACTTCATCTTCTAGCCAAAATAAGAAGATTGAGATGGGTGAATATTCCCCAATGAATATCGCAAGAGGTACTTCTGAGCCTAATAAATCAGAAGCTAGTCCAGTTTTACCTGTAACTGGTAAAGACTTTACGACGCTCTTCCGATCTGCTATGAGCTTGCCAAAAGCTCAATAGATTTAGAGGGCTGTTGATTCCTCTACTTCATTAAGACAGACTCAACAGACTAATAATTCTGTTACAGACCAAAATTTACAAAACAAAGAAATCTGGGACACTCTAGGACAGCCCAGTAGAAAATTTGACTACCTTGTAAAATACAGCCATTCTCAAGAACCTCAGACTCAAGATAAAGGAAAAGGAGTTATGCCAGATCTTCAAGACAGTCAAGAGCCAGAAGCAGATCTGTGTATGGTATTCTTGAAGGAAAACTATCATAATTAATATCTGCTTCAACAGTTCTTTCAGATGGGCTTTTTACACTAGAGGAAGTCATTATAGTTTCATCTTCCATTAGTTCTTTTTGATAACTGTTGTTAGAGGTTTCTGTAATATTTTCTTTAATTATTCCTACTCTAATATTTTTGATCTTGATCATAATATAAGTATTCTTCTTCATTTAATTGTTTTTTAAGGTATATTGATCTTCTAATTCTAAAAGTTCTTGCTGTGTAAGATTTAGATTAAGTTCTTTATAATTCTTTCTATATTTTTGTCAATTAATTCTAAATGTACTAAGTCTTGGTCAGAGTCTTCATTTTCTTCTTGATTTTGTATAAGACGTGTGCTCTTCCGATCTTATATTAGTTCTTCCTTGACTATCTTTATATGTTAATGCTTCTTGTGGGGCTATGGTTGTTTCTTTTTATTCTATTAATTTATCTAGCTGCCAATCTAATCCTGCCAATTCTTCTGCTGAAAATTTTTTTGTTTTTACCATATTAATACCTTTACGACTCATTAGATTTACTAGTTTTTCTACGTAAATTTTATACCTAGTCTGTGAATCAAACGAGCATCTTCCTAGAAATTCTATGGATATTAATAGAATATCTCCTCTAATGGTTTCTTCATACCTTTTAGTTTGTATTCCTATTTTTATATTTTCTATAAAATCTTTTACGGTCATTAAAAAGTCTGGCGTACAGTATATTATTCCATTATTACTATTTATGTCTACTTCCATGCTTGCTATCATACTTTTTTCTATATTATTTATTCTTTCGTCATATATGGTAACTAATACCTTGCTACCTAAATTTTTCCTCATCATTCCTTTTATTCCTATTACTATTAGTCCTAATTGAATAAATCTATATTTTCTCTTTTTTAATTCTCTCTCTGATTCTTTAGAAATTAATTCAATATTTTTACATTGATCTGTTATATATTGAATTGATATTTCTCTACTGCTTCTAAAAAATTGTGTTCTGGACTCAAAAATTCCTCTGTTATATAAAGTTTCTGGATTTAAAATTCTGAATCCTTGGGTTTTAAATCTTTCATAGTCTTGTTGAGGATCTATAATTTCTTCTAGTCTTGTATCATGTTCTTCTATTCTATTTAATATTCTGTCTAATATTGGTCTTCTGCTACTGCTAGATGATGGTCTAGATTCTTCTTGAATTGTTCTAGATCTTCCGAAAAGTGGGCTTACTAAACTCGTTATGCTGCACGAGGGAAATTGAATGATTTAGTTTGTTTGGTATTTCTTATTATTGTTTCTTTTCCAGTTGGTTTGAGTTTTAAACTATTTTGTCTGTTATATTTTTTAATTTGTTTTCTATATTAGGTGTAGGTGTGTTTGAAGAGGGCTTTTTGTCTAAAGTATCTATCTTTTTATGAAGCGATAATAATAAAGCTATTATGATATTGTATTGTTTTATTATTACTTGATCTGGTGTCTTTTGAGATCTACAATCTGAAAATCCTTCAGATTCTCCTCTTTGAAATATTCTTGTATATTCTTTAGCGTCTAAATAGTTTTTATCTGTAACAGAGCTATCGGTCATTAACATAAAACTACTTTCTTAAGTTCTTCTATTTTTTCTAAAACTTTTTCTAGTAGAAGTTTTATTTCTAATTCTAAGTTTTTAGTTTTGTCTAGTAGAAGTTTTATTTCTAATTCTAACTTTTTCTAGTAGAAAATAATTTGCAGAAAATCATAAATGTGAATAAGATTTTTTTTTCTTTTGTTTTTGTTTGTTTGGTTTTTTTTTTTTTTTTTTTGGTTGGTGTTTGGGAGGGTGATTTCCTAGTAAATTAGTCAATGCCTTGACATCTATAACTTTTGGAAAAAAAATAATACATCCTGTATCAACACTTCCAAAAAACACAACAAAATTTATAGAAACCCTTCCATGTGTCACGCAAGTGCATCATTTATTAGTGAGATAAGAATTATATTATAGTTGAAGTTAAATAAAAAACCATAGTTAAAAGAAGCATCTACTTTGGCAATTTTTGCAATATAGTATAAGTTAGCAGTGATACTGATTAATGATTTTAAGTTAATTTCTAGAGGCTATTTAATTTTAGTAATAAATTATTAATTTTGACTTACTATCATTTAACCACATGTTTTTTCTTTTTTTAAATTGTAATAAAACAATTGTTTTTAGTTCTGGTTAGTTTTAAAATTAAATTGGTAATTTGAATTTATTAATTAATGAATCCGAGTTATTATTTAGAAGATATTTTCCCTTTAATATATATAGACACACACACACACACATTTATCTTACATGAATTTTAATTTCTATACGTCCAATTCTAAAGAGTTCAACAATAAATAGTTGAGTTTAATAATATTAATTATTGTTGATTTGGAATGATTGCTCTGGATTCAAATTAATTTTTACTGTTCTGTTTTATTTTATAGAGATTTTGCAGTTCTTTATTATCTCTTGATGTATTAGTTACTCCGCATGTATATGCAGAATGTCTATTGTTAGAGCTTTTCTTTAATCAAGTCATCTTTCTTATTTGGCGTATAAACCTTCTTTTTACGACTCTCATCACGATGAGTCTGTAGTGATGGTAGGAATGGCAACATCCTTATTCTCATATGTTTTTTATGGCAATAGTAGACTCAATGTTTATTTTATTCTAGCTTACTGTATTATTTATTCAGCGTTTGCTACATTACTGGATAAAAAATATACAATCTTTGAGGAGCTTGAATGGAGTAATTAGGAATGGCCATTACTTCCATCATCTTGAATCTTTGAAATAAGTATGCATTTATTTTGTTTATCTATTAAATATATTAGATTTAATTTCATTTCCGTTAGAACTAGTTTTCTCGTGCAATGCACGGGTGCAGTACTGGTAAGAAATATATATCAATTTCATGTATTGTAAAGATATCTAAAATAGGCTTGGCATTAGAGAAAGGAAAGAGGAACGGTGTCTTTTTGCTGTGATTTATGACTCTGACGCGAAATAAGAATGATGCCCTATGAATAGTGTTTTGTGAACAGTTGTTTGAACAGTGAAAATAAGGTTGTCTTTTATTATTATTGTAGGATTTCTTTTTATGTCATTTAAAGATCGATGGCATTATAGTCCATTTTAATTTTTTTAAAAATGGTAAATAGCGTAAAAAAGGTGAGAATTGAGGTACGAGGGTAAACTCTTTAGCTATTTATCAACTATTTATTTAATTGGAGGTAGATAAACTCTAGATTCTAAAACTTATATTCACACCACAAAAGTTGTTTGTAGCACCACAAGTTTAGATATTTTTCATTTACATAAATAGACATAAAAGGTCAATAACGGCCTTGTAAATTATTTTTCTTCTCCCACTTTTTTTTTTATCATGGTACACCACATTTGTTTTATATATCAATTATATTTTTTCATTAAACTACTACCCCATAAATTTCTAAGAATATAAGAGAGGATATTAAAGGGGTGTCCCCAGTGGAATTCTATTCAATGGGTTTAAGGATTTCAATAGATTTTTGTGAAATTTGTAACATTTAAGGAATTTAACAGATTTAAAATTTCATATTGTTTCAAGCATCTTCAATAGAAATTTTGAACTAATGGAAAAAAAAATCAAATGAGAACTAATGAAAAAAAATACATAATCTCTTTTTACATCTTATTCAAATAATAATTTATAAAATTTCTGATTTTAGAATTTACTAGTATTTTTTAACAAAAATTCTAGGGAGATATGAATAAGTGACATTGTATATGTGACACACTTGTATTGGATAATGAAAAAGTAACTATGTGATCATCACCCAATGAACGTGTACCACATGATAATATCATCTATTAATGTTACTTTTATATATCTCCGTAGAATTGCTCTTGTTTTAATATCTCAATTTAAACCTTGAGCAATTTATTTTAGGGTAATTTGCAAATAACGTCCCCAACCTTTCAACTATTAAGAGATCACGTCCTCAACCTTTATTTCTCCTTCTGTGGGTCCTCAACCTTTAAACAAATCCTCGTCCAAGTCCCTAATAATGAAAGTCATCTAATTTCACTGTTAAGAATCCAATTGCCAAAACTAAGTTAAGGGCATTTTTGGTATAACACAAAACACCTATTACTCATACATTTCCTTATAATTAGTTCCACTGCTCAAGAAATCAACAAATAATAAACACCTGAAATAAACCCAAGTCAAAGGAAGCCATCTCTGCTCGATCTTTTCTATACAACGACGGGCTATTTCACCTTCCAAATCGGTAGCCAGTGCTCTGCTGAGTGAAGAAATAGTTGACCGAATCTTAGTGGGGGGTTTAGAAAGGTGGTTGACAGTCTTGTATCAAAGCTAGGATGAATTATAGCTTGCGAAGGGAGCATGAGGTGTGATTGTGGAAAGATCTTGTTATTGTTGTGGGATTGTATATCATGCTGTGTAGTTGTAGTTCGATTGTTTCTATGGAAGTTTGGATGGATATAGCAGGATGTTTGATTGTTGAAATTTGATTATGGCGTTTCTGTATATCAAGTTATATGATTGTTGTAGTTTGATTGTTGCTGTAGATGGTTGGATGGATATAGCAGGATGTTTGATCGTTGCTGTGGACATTAGTATAGCAAGTTCTGTGTAAATGTGCTTTAGGCTTGAAAGTATAGCAGGCAAATATAGCCTTTTTAGGGGAAACTCTTGCATTTCCGATCTCCTAAATTTGTTACACTTTACGTCCCAAACCTTTTGAAGATGTTATAGTTAACGTCCTTGACCTTTTAAAAATGTTACAGTTAACGTCCTCAACCTTTCCAAAACATCACACATCATGTCATCAAACTTTTCAAGTTGTTACAATTAACGTCCCCAGCCTTTCACATTTCACCCAACCAATCATCTAGTTTGCAGAAAGAAACAATAGCAAAAACCTAGTTCATACCTTCATTCCAAAGAGGCAAACAAAATCCTTAAAAGAAAGGAATAACATAAGACCTATATACTAAAGTACACAAAGCTAAAGTAAGCAAAACAATTACACATAGCATATATATATATATATATATATATATATGGAAAATATCTTTGGATGGTAAAATGGAGTTGATATGCACAAATAGCCATATATATACATATACATACATCAGTGGAGGAAATTGAGGGAAATGGACAAGGCTTTTGGAAGGAAGTTGTGTTTTGTGTTGTACCAAAAGTACCCTTAACTTGGTTTTGGCAATTGGATGCTAAACAGTGAAATTGGATGACTTCCATTCCTGGAGACCTACATGGGGATTTGTTTAAAGGTTGAAGACCCACAGAAGGAGAAATAAAGATTGGAGACATGATCTTTTAATAGTTGAAAGGTTAGGGACGTTATGTGTAAATTTCCCTTTATTTTATTCTATTTTATTTTAATTATTTATTACTCAATTTTTTTACACAAGTTAAACGTGAACTTGAGAAGAGAGTAATAAAAAATATTACTATAATCTCATATACTTAATTGTCCAAAAATAAAAAGAAGAAAAAGATATTCACATTTTATTTGTTAAACAATATATAAAAATATACAACATTAACCGGGTGAAATCATGAAATTTTAAGAAAATGGTTTACGAAATTATTTTCTATTCTATAAATTTAAAGGGTAAATTTCACATATCGTCCCCAACCTTTACACTTAGAATTACCTGGGTCCGTAACCTTTTTTTTAGCGCGCTGGGTCTTTAACTTTTCATAAATGCGCACAAAGGCCCCTCTTAATAGAATCCGTTTAAATTTCCGTTAAGTGGTAGATAAAACTACCTTTATACCCTTACTTTTAAATTTAAAAGATAATTTAAAAATTAAAAAAATAAAAAAAGGAAAAAACCCTATCCCATCCCTCCCCTCTTAAGCTACCAGAATGTAGCATTCCGTCGTCCACTTGGCCTCTGAAATGCTGCCATTTCCAGCAGCTTAAAGGAGGGAGTCTCCCCCCTTTCATCTGCCGGAAATGACAGAGAATGAGGGGAGCTCCCCCTCATTCTCTACCATTTTCGGCAGAAAAAATAGGAAGGAGCTTACAACAAGGAGCTACTTAGGTAAATTAGGAGATACTTTCCTATTTATGAGTTAGGAGTTAGAGTTCTTTCCTCTCAGGACTCTCTGTTCTACCAACTCAATCGGACAAGCTACCTTCGGAATAAATGTCATATTATGATAGTTGAGATCATCTGTTGCTATCATTTCAAACAAAAGAACAGACAAATACATCCAAACATCTACAGGCCACGAGACGGTGGCTATTGAACAACTCAACATCAGGAAGACTCTAGTCTGGGATAGACTCCTAATACTAGACCTATCTGTTCTGAAATTGTGGAGCTCCTTCTCCCCTCCCTCCAATGTTTCTGTCATTTTTGGTAGAAACATGGGGAGAGTCTCCCCTTAATTCTCTGTCGTTTCCAGCAGATGAAAGGGAGAAGACTCCCCCCTTTCAGTAATTGAAAATGACAGCATTCCGACAGCCTAAAAGGTGTGGGGAGGGGTTTTTCCCTTTTTTATTTTTTTAATTTTTAAATTCTTTTTTTTTTAAAATTTAAGGGGTTGTTTGAACCTCTTTATTTTTCCCTTTATAAATTTACCTATTGTTGATTTGACTGTTGATTTGACAATTACTTAACAATCAACACGCATTTCAAATTTCAATTAAATCTCTAACATTCATTTTCACATATTATAAATTCCCTTTATAAATTGCAAAAATAAAGAGCTTCAAACAAGCTGTAAAAGATAAAGGTATAAAGGTAATTTCATCTATCACGTAACGGAAATTTGGACGGCTTCTGTTAGGAGGGACCTTTTGTGCTTAGTTATGAAAGGTTGAGGACCCCGCACGCTAAAAAAAGTTAGGGACCCAGGCGATTCTAAGTGCAAAGATTGGGGATGAAATGTGAAATTTACCCAAATTTAAACCTTTTCCAGTTTAGCATATTCAATCTTAACCGAGTGAGGCATCAAGGATAATGAAAATGGAACAATGTGAAACCTTGGACTTAAAATTAGATCACACTACTACAGAATTGGACAAAAAAATGAACATACGTGTTGGTTATTGGGAAAAAATAACGCGCAAAACACATTAGGTGGCAATTTTGAAAATTTCGGCTAAACAATAGGCGTCGGTTCCTCAAGAAAACTGACGTCTATAGTACCTGCTAGACAATAGAGATTGGTTCCTTCATAGGAACCGACGCCTATAGTTTGAAATTCATAATTTTAAAAAAAATATCAAAAAAATTAAATTTTCACTATAGAGGAACCGACGTCTAAAGTTTGAAATTCAAATTTCATGAATTCATGAAATTTGAATTTCAAACTTTAAGAGTCGGTTCCTCCATAGGAACCGACACCTATAATGAAAATTTAATTTTTCTTAATATTTTTTTTCAAAATTTTTTAATATTTTTTTGGGAATAGGCGTCAGTTCCTCTATAAAAACCGATGTTTATAGTGGTACATTTTTCTATAAAATCTCCTCTTTTACAAGACGCGTAAAAAAATATGGCTGGCTCTTAATCTATTAAAACCTCAACTCTCTTCATGTTTTCTCGATAGAAACTACTACTTCTTCTTCATCCTTTAGCGCTATGAAAATGAAAGCCTTAGTCAAAGTTTTCATTCTACTCGACGATGAGGAGAAAGGTGCCGGCGATGAGGACAATCCCAACAATGAAAATAATTAGTGGCTGATTTGTTCATCTAGAACAACCATGAGAAGTTCAAGTTCGAGAAACATGCTAGAAATGTTTGATTTATTGCGAAATGTTTTGTCATTAGTTTAAGTTTAGTTTCCTTTGAAGATGAATTAGAAATGAAAAGTTTTAGAAGTGTGTCAATGAGATATGAAATATATTTACTTTAAAACCATTATTTCGTTTTTTTAAGTTGAAACTTGTAGAGCATTTTCTATTTTTCTTCTACATCTTATTTATTGCACGGATAAAAATATTAGAATACCTCATTTAGAAGAAAAAGTGTGATTATTATTCTTGTTGAGATTCAATGACAAAAAAAAAAAAAAAAAAAATAGGAGTGGGTTGTTACTATACAACCGACGCCTAAAGTTAAGAATAGGCGTCAGTTGTTACTATACAACTGACTCCTATAGTCTAGTTATTTAATTTGATAATCTTTTTAGACGTCGGTTTTAAGTTAACAACAGACGCCTATTGTTGAGTTTGAGCGTCGACGAACAACCGGCGCCTATGATCTTAGTATATACGTCTGTTACATATGCGTCCACGTAGAAACCGGCGCGTATCGTTGATTACGACTGACGCCTAATTGACTTTTATGTAACAGTGACACTAAATCCTCAAATGCACTATTTACTTTAAAGTCGAGTGGTTTTATTTTGAATTCGGGCTTTCGAAAGTCTCCACGTACATAGTTAAAGTATTTTACAATTTAAAGATTAAATAAAATAATGGACTACAATTAAAATTAAATGAAAAATAAATAGTAAGCAATAGAGATTGATGTAAAATTTGGTCCACTACTCTCCTCTTGCTTGTTTGATTCAAATTATAGAGGCGAATTGTAACAAAGAAATCATAACAAGGAATGAATGTATAATGAATAATTTTAGTTGGACAAAAAATTAGATAAAAAGAGTGAAAAAATTATCACGTGTTTTATGTGATTAGTGTTAATATAAAAGTGATGCGATATATTAAAAAAAGATTACGCCATGTGTTAATTTTATTAAAATTTTTGTACGTTCGTTTTTTTTTTAAATAACACAACTCGTGTAAATGTGTAATTGTTGTTTAGAAATGTCTTATAATTTTGTCAGTGTTTGGCAACTCATGAATTATTTTGTTTAATTATAATGTGTTACGTGATATTATTTTATTATTTTTTTTAAAGTCCTATTAATAAAAAACAAGCACGTGTAAAATGATAGTTTCTGTGCGACAGTATGATTTGGGGTGCTTTTTGATGTTTTGCAATAATTGGACAACGTGTTTCATACGACTCAAAATCATCATGTATAAAAAATTGACGCCATCGTATGAAATACGTTGAAAATTTACAGATTTCTGTCAACCAGGTAGTGGTTTTCGAGCTCCTGAGATATGCCCATGTCTTCAGCCGCCGGAACTCCACTGTTGAACGACTTCGTTGGTGGCTCCGTCGACTTTAAAGGCCGGCCTTCGAGGCGATCCCAATCAGGTTGCTGGAAATCCGCTTTCTTCATCTTAGGTACGCAGTACGCACTTTTCCAAATAACGCATTCCAAATTCAAATTCAAATGGATTATTTTGTTTGATTTTTGATTTTTTTTTCCGATTTATTAGCTGTTGAAGTGGAGGAGAAATTTGCGAGCTTCGGAATAAGCTCAAATTTGATAAACTACTTGACGGGTCCGTTGGGCGAATCGAATGCGACAGCGGCGGAAAATTCCAATGCTTGGACCGGAACTTCTATGCTTTTGGCGCTTTTGGGTGCCTTTGTGGCCGATTCATTTCTCGGCAGATACTGGACTATTATCATTTCCTCTGGGCTCTACGTGCTGGTAAGTTCCAAATCTCAGTACAAAAATTGGCTTTCTTTTCAAATTGCTTGGTTGGGCTTCTGATGGTTGGTTTGCTAGTTGCCGAGTTTTTCTGCTTCTTGAACCTCTCTGATATAATTAGCTTAGTTTAGACTAGTATAGATTGAAAATTTTCTGAATTCTCGGGGAAATTCATCCGTATTCATTGGTATTTTTTCTTGAAAATACTGATAATGTTCTCTACATTGTCATGAATCTCAGGCACTTGCCTTGTCTCTATCTGCTACCTTTTACAAGTCTCCCAACTGCGAAAACTCTGTGAATAACTCGATATGCTCTCCACCACTGTTTCAAGTAATTTTCTTCTTCTTCTCTTTGTATTTATGTGCATTAGCACAAGGAGGGCATAAGCCTTGTCTTCAGGCTTTTGGTGCTGACCAGTTCGACGAGCAAGACCCAGAAGAGCTTAAAGAGAAAAGCTCCTTCTTCAACTGGTGGAATTTCACCTTGAATTTCGGTGTTATTGTGGCTCAATTTGTTTTGACATATATTCAAGACAATCTAAGTTGGGGTCTTGGTTTTGGAATCCCCTGCATTCTCATGGGCATCGCGCTCATTGTGTTTGTCCTTGGAACAGCCAACTACCGGTTTCGGATAGAGACTTATGAAAGAAACGCGTTTGTAAGAATTGGTCGGGTATTTCCAAATGCCGCCAGAAATTGGCAGACTCCTTACTCAGCAATATCTGAGGAACATGAAGCTCAAGGAATTCAGCCTTATCAAGGCTCTGAGCATTTGAAGTAAGTTAGCTATCCTTTTCAATCTTTGTTAAGTGCTCATTTTAGAATGAGATGTAGTTCAGTAATTGGACAAAGCACAAGAATATACCCTTTTATCTCAAGGCTTTTGTATCTTTTGAGTGGATTTGTCAATGGACCGAGCAAGTTGGAAAAAAATATTGGGAACGTGGCTTTGTTCTATAACCTCTTGAAATAATGGATTGATTTTTCTTGGAATAGGTTCCTTAATAAAGCCCTGCTTTCACCAGATGGTACGAGAGATGATGCGAAAGTGAGTAGTATCGCTGAGATTGAAGAGGCAAAAGCAGTTATTAGGCTTATACCAATATGGATGACATGTTTGGTATATGCCATCATATATTCACAATCATCTACCTTTTTCACCAAACAAGGAGCTACCATGGATCGTTCCATCACGCCGAATATACAAATACCAGCTGCTTCACTTCAATCCTTCATCAGTATTGCCATTGTTGTCTTTATTCCAATATATGACCGTATTTTGGTTCCTATTGCAAGAGCAATAACTAGGAAACCCTCGGGCATTACAATGCTTCAACGGATTGGAACTGGAATATACTTATATCTTTTCTTGCCATGATAATTGCAGCTTTAGTTGAGATGGTACGTTTGGAAACAGCCGTCCAATATGGAGTGGTGGACAATCCAAAGGCAACAGTGCCGATGAGTGTGTGGTGGCTGCTGCCTCAGTACGTGCTTCTTGGAATTGCGAATGCATTTGCCATGATCGGCCTCCAGGAATTCTTCTATGACCAGGTGCCAAACGAGCTGAAAAGCATCGGTCTTGCTCTGTATCTCAGTATATTTGGCTTAGGGAGCTTCTTGAGCAGTGTTGTTATCTCTGTGGTGGAGAAAATCACCAGTGGTCCAGGTCAAGACAGTTGGTTTTCAGACAACCTTAATCGTGCTCATATCGACTATTTCTATTTTCTACTGGCGGGGCTTACTGCTGTTGCATTTGCAGCCTATTTTTACTTTGCAAATTCCTATATCTATATCAGAAGACACAGCCACAGCCTTTGAAATTGCAGATAAGGAATTGCTATGAATAGCAATACTTGTGCTCTCATTGTTTTTACCCAAAAACAGAAGAAAATGCTGAGAAGTGAGAATGGGGAGAGAATCAGCAAAAAAAAATGCAAGTGATTCCGAACAAATACGAATCAAGAACAAGGAGAACGTGGGGAATCAGGAGAAGTTTGTGGCTGTTCATAAATCAAAGGTGGAAAGGGCCAATGATGCCTAGTCCAAGATCCTGAAACTCAAGTTCCAGTCCCACTAATTGCGTGTTGCATCAATGTGTGTTTTTACAACTGTATTGATTGTTTATTTTATTTATTTTGTGTTGCGCTCTATTGAATGTAAAAAAAAATTATTATGTCTACCGATAGATTGGTTCTTAGTAATTCTTTACTCGTAATGCTATAATACAGTTCAAAAAAAAAAAAAAAAAGAAAGAAAGAAGAATAAGGAACCATAACTCTCTACTAATCATGGAGTTAATACCTAGTTCGAAAGTTAATCAAATAAAACCATAATAATAATGTTAAAAAGAAAACAATGAAACGTTATCTAATCCAATTAGAATATGAAAATAAATTTAAAGAATAATTTTATTTCATCATCCTACTAGATCTTTAGAGCTTACAGGCTAACAACCGGCACTGATTACCCCAACCTTCTCTGTTTTTCATCCTTAACTGATATTTTTACCTTTAATATTCACATTTTTAGCGTTATTTATCTTTTTTTAAACTAAAAATGATTATAATACCTTCTAATTGTTAACTAAAGATTTAGCGCTCTCACTTGAGCTTTTGATTGTAATCTTGATTTTTGTTGGGTGGCTAATCTATCCGACTTCATTGTAAATGAACTCTTGAATGATGCTATGGAATGAAATATGTCCGTTTTGGGTGCAAAAAGACAAAAAAATGAATAAAAATACATTAATAACGTGATTTGGTTGCTTGCAAAAAAAAAGTCAAAAGAAAAATATATTAATGAAAATTTTCACCCATCTAGTACTACTACGGCACTCACATGTCCACCGGCGATCCCTCTTCCAAGGCACACTCCATTTTGGGTTGGACCTTTAACAAAAGTACAAAGGTCTACGGCACTGACTTTTAAAAATACAAAGGTTTTTTAAATACTTTTTAAAATTAAGGTACATGAAAGTTTTTTTTTTGAAAAATCAGGTGTTTCAAGTGTTTTTACATTATTTTAAGTGTTTTTACATTGTGATATCACAATCTTACAACACAAGATCGGAAGAGCACACGCACAATTCGCTAAAACACAGAGTCACACTAAAACAACTCGCCAAAACACCGAGTCACGACAAAAACAGCTCCAAAAACACCGAGTCACAACAAAAAAAACTCGCCAAAACACCGAGTTAAAATAAAACACAATTTCAAAATACCGAGTTACACCAAAAACAACTCGCCAAAACACCGAGTCACAACAAAAACAACTCGCCAAAATACCAAGTCAAAATCAAACACAACCCCAAAACACCGAGTCATAAACAAAAACAATTCAAAAACAATTCACCAAAATATCGAGTCAAAATCAAACACAACTTCAAAACATCAAGTCACAAACAAAACAATTCACTAAAATATCGAGTCAAAATCAAACACAACTCCAAGACACCGAGTCACAATAAAATAACTCGCCAAACTATCGACTCAAATCAAACACAATTCTAAAACACTGAGTTACAACAAAAACAATTCACCAAAACACTGAATTACAACAAAAACAACTCGCCAAAACACCGAGTCACAACAACACAACTCCATGAAACAACCACAACAAAACATCACAACAACCACACCACACCACACCAACCACCTACTATCATAACTGCCGGTCACAAAAACACCACCAGAACTCGCAGGAATATCACAAACAACCACAAAACCACCACTGCAACTACTAAAACACCATTGTTGAATTTTATAAAAAGAAAAAAAAGTCCAATATTTATTCACAAAATTCAACACAGAATCAATCCAATTTGTAAACAATAAATAGATTTGAATTAAAGAATATACAAATTTTATGATTTAATCAATGGAATTTCAGAATTGATTTTGGAATTTGGGATTTGGAACAGCCTCATTGAATCAATGGAATTTCAAAATTGATTTCAGAATTCGGGATTCAGAGCAGCCTCAATCCTCCGGTGGATTCAGAAACCACAACAAAATTCGTCCTTCAAGCGCTTGAACTAGGTTACTGGCATTTCGACACTACTTCTATCTACGGTACCGAACAGAGATCACAGGACAATTATACACCAATTCATTCATCAGCCAAAATCGCGATGCAGTGGCCATGGCGACGGCGACAGCGACGTGCGACCAGTGGGGAGAGAGAGCATACGGGCGCGCGGAGAGATGCAGATAGTCGAGGAAGAGGAGGATGATGTCATAGAAGGCCGGCACTCGGCGGTGGTAGAGCAACAAGGTCGGGAGCACACTGGAGAGAGAGAGAGAAAGAGAGAGAGAGAGAGAGAGCTTCACCCGGGAGGGGGGATACGCTGGGATGGGTAAGGGAAGACACGTGATTTCTCAAAAGTTGCTCTTCTACTCCTGATTTTTTGGATAGAGATCAATAAATACCTTATTTTCCTAATTTTCCCTTTAAAAAAAGGGATTTTTAGAAGGCACGCCCCATTTTGGGTTGGACCTTTAACAAAATTTAAAAAAAGGGGGGGATTTTTATATGTAAGTTGCTATATTTGTAATATATTGAAAAAAATTCTCTTAATTGTAACTATTTTAGTTTTGAGAGTAGTTATTAAAAACAAATTATAAAAATATTTATTACACTCTCAATTGTAATTTTTTACACTGACTATATCCTTCTAAATAAAATGACCCAACATTTATAATTTGTCAGTTTAAAAATTAAAATAAGTATTTTTCTAATTACAATGGTCAATGTGTGTGCATTGACTAATTTTCATTTAAAAAAATAAAAGAAATTGTATTTGGGGTAGGGGGACTAAACCCAAAGGCAAAAAATAAACTTAAAACCCAAACCAATTGCATATTTCCAACCTGACCCAATTAATTGCAGGATAACTTAAAAAATACAAAGCTTTTTTACACACTTTTTAAAATTAAGATACACGAAGATTTTTTTTAAATTAGGTGTTTTAAGTGCTTTTACATTCTGGTATCACAATATAACTATCACAATTCGTTAAAACATTGAGTCCCAACAAAAACGACTCGTCAAAACACCAAGTCACAATAAAAATAACTCGTCAAAACACCGAGTCACAGCATAATTCGTCAAAACACCGAGTCAAAATCAAACACATTTCGTAAACACCGAGTCACAACAAAAACAACTCGCCAAACACCGAGTCAAATCAAAACACAACTCGCCAAAATACCAACACAAAATAAACACAACTCGCTAAAACACTAAGTCACAACAGCACAAAAAACTCGTCAGATACC
Organism: Nyctanthes arbor-tristis; assembly: GCA_963692815.1. Taxonomy (NCBI): domain Eukaryota; kingdom Viridiplantae; phylum Streptophyta; class Magnoliopsida; order Lamiales; family Oleaceae; genus Nyctanthes; species Nyctanthes arbor-tristis. The sequence goes on from CAVNYN010248021.1 coordinate 22,519, forward strand.
ACCACCACGGGTCAAAAAAAAACTACAACTCGCCGGAACCACCACCACAAAACGACACAACCACTGCACACTAATGTGAAATTAAGTTTCTGATCTAAATTGTGACAATCAATCTGATTGCAAAAAATAAATAAATAGACAAACAAACAAAAATTTGGACCAAGTCACCAGAGCTCTGGAACACAGCGGAGAAGAAGACAATGACTCTCCCTGGTTTTGGCAAAATTTCCATAGAATGTAACAATGATTCAACCTGCGTGGTTTGTAATTTGCTTACCAATGTTTCCATGTAACCTTACTGGAGCACTTTGGACCAAAATCTTCACCTTTTTCTCCCAAAAAAAAAAAGGAAAAATCAGTAGCAACGATTAACGAAAGGAGCGAAGGTTGATACGACGGCGACAGAGGTAGCGACGACTTAGGCAAGAATGACTGATTGGATACAATGGCAAAACTCTAGCTCTGCAGATTTCATATCGCGGCGGCGATACGGCGATGGAGACGGCGTTCCCAAAGCATACAACGGCAACAAAGGTGGCAAACAATTGATTGGTGGCGAATGTTGGGGATGACGGCAGCGGCGACGGTGGTAGTTTGTTACGGTTGTGGCACTATGGGAGGAGAGACGGAGAAGGTACTGGGAGGAGAGAGAATGATGTTTTTAATTAATATATTAATTAATATAATTTACATCTTATTTGTCAAAAGAAGAGGACCTAATCTTGGTTTTTAAAATGATAGAGTTAAAAGAGCTGATTTACCTAATTAATCTATTAATTGCACATTGAATTTCGAGGCCTTTATTTAAATGACATTTTCAAATCTTAAAATTATTTAAATGACCCTCCACTACTAATTTAAGGGTAAATGACTTTCTCATATAATTAAGGGTAAATATATTGTTACTACAATTATACTTGTGACACCACATTCTAAATACACACCAATAAAGTATATTTTTTATATACACACTACAATACATTTACAAGTATAACCTCAAACAAGAAATATATATATATATATATATAAATGAAAAGGGTACTAACAAGAGCATAGTACACCACATCATCTTCTTCTTCGTTCCTATCGTTACACGGTCAGCGGCATCACCATTCACCGCTCGTTATCCCACTAGTCCACCGAATTAGTTATCCATTCTTCTCTCTAATGTAGCATCTTCCTCTTCATTCCATGGCCTCTGTCGTCTCCTGAGCCGAAAATGAAAAATGACACTTGGATATAGATCCATCACTATATTCTCTTGTGTTGTTTATTATTATTATTATTATTTTAAGGGAATCTTATGTTTATTATTATTGAGTATTACTTGGGGTTTCAAGCAAAGAGTTTGCCGATTGGATTGAAGCCGATCTGTAGATGGTTAAAGGAAGATTTTATTAAGTTATGAGACTACTGTCATGTGGTTATTAGATTCGTATTTTATATTGTGCAGCCGTGATGTGTTATACATAACGATACTACAGTCGATATCTCTTGTTCAACTATCTTTCACTTGTACAATATAGTTTTCTCAATTCTTAGTTAAAACGTCACATATTTCAGGGATCTTGCAATTCAATAGACTAAAATTTGAAATCTTTGTTCATTTGCTGTAATGGATACTATAAGAATTGTGTTGAATGATACAAGTTTGTCACTCTGTTAAATTTGAAAAGAGTAATAAAAGTAGCTGAGTGTGGAAATGTAGAGAACAACAAAGAATATCAATCATATTTTTGTTCTCGCATTTTGTATGTGGGGCTACACAATATGGTTTAGGAGCTTGTAAATGTGGACTCAAATTCGAATATGGTAGAAATCATGTCTCTTGCACTAGTTTTTGTTGGACGGAACAATGTGGTGGAAATCACATTTACTTTAATCAACTACTTAAGGTATTTTTATGAGCATCGATTTTGTGTAGTTAATCGCCAAGAATATTTATTAAGTGCAGAAAATAGAATGAATGAACAGTTGTTATTGAACAAGAAAAACAATACTTCTATCATTTTATGTATTGATGATTTGTTTAAACCATTCAGATTCAAAATCACCTTTATATTTTGTATATGAAATATATAGAATATTGCCATTTAAGCTTTGGATTCTTTTGCAAGTTTTATAATCTATACAAAAGAAGAATCGTTTTGAACTAACAAAAATGACGGACGTATTGTCTCAAGTGTCCATGAATATTTTAGACCTTTAAAACTAGAGAACATCTTAAAAATATACATAGTAATATCATTATAGTCATTCATCGCTGCTCGAGCCTCACCATTCAATTTAAAAATTTCCCTTTTTGTTGCAATAATTTTAAGGGATCATGACTAAAAAGTATAGTTTTGGCATTCATGATCATTTATAAGTAGTGGTACATGTTAAATTTTGTAAGTTGTTGTAGACATTTTAAAAGATCACAACTAAATAGTTGTTCCTTTTTTATCAAGTATCCTTTTGAATATTCATAATCATTTAAACCATTCAAAGCATCAAATTGCAAAGCATCAAATTAACTATTTACTCTATATAGTGATATATGTAACAATGTATGTAACATCCTGAAAATTTCTACAAATTAAGGTAAGCAACGAAGTTGTTCGTTTTGAAAGAATTACTTGAATATCATTGAAAGATTGCTTGAAGATCAAAATATTGTTATGGAATTGACGCTAAAGAAAGATTTGATTGATAATTGACATAAACTAAAGTGTAATGACTTAATTGACATGAATTGAAGAGTGTGAACTTGATTGAAAGATAATGCAAAGAGAAGGGACTTATTAGGTAATTTTCTGACAAGTGTGCGGCGCCACATCGCGCCACTTGTCATGAGGTGGTTTGCGCCACTTATCAGGATATGATTGGCGCCACTTGTCACCTTGTGATTGGCGGAATTCAAAAGTTATTAAAATTAGCTAAATCCTAACTATTATATAAAGGAAGCTAAGGATTTCATTTTCTTTCAAACCATTTTCCCTTTTGTCTTCCGAACCTCAAAATTCGTCCAACTTGGCCAAGGGAAGGAGAAAACCAATAAAAACCTGCCAAAATACTTATTTGTCCTTTGAAAAGAGTCCCTTACCATATATGGAAGGATTATAGCTTGGAAGATAGCTTTAATTGGGGAATATCGAGGCTTTAAAGATGTTTCTTCACGTGGATTATTCGAAGAATATTTGAGGTGGGTAACCTAATGCTTTGATTCCTTTTCTACATGCATAAAGTTTTGATAAGATAAGTGTGTATTTGATTGATGCTTTTGATGAGATAAACATGGATTT